>LFYR01001978.1:980766-1001887 GCA_001185155.1 Zostera marina
GGTTTAGAGATTTGGGAATTTTAATAAGTTGGGGTTTAGGGTTTTAAGAGTTGGGTTTTAAGAGTTAGGATACATAATGATAACTAAAACTAAAAACAAGATAACTAAAACAACGATAACTAAAACAAGAAGAAGAAGAAGAAGAGGAAGAGGAAATAAATCAAAAAGAAGAGAGAAAGATGAAGAACAAGATGAAGACAACATTTACCTTTGATGACAACAAAAAACCGACCGGAGGATGCCTAGATCGTCGGAGGAGCCTTGGGGAAGATTAGGGAGGAGTGGGAACGATTTGGGGGGAAATGAAAGAATCTGAAAATTTTTTTCTTATATAAAAAATTCCCGGCGGCCTGGCCGCCGGGAAATACTTAAGTTTAGTTTGACTGTACGGGGGACCACGGCGGCGCAAGTTGTAAATTTAGGGTTTTCCAAAAATTTCTGGCGGCCAGGCCGCTGGCTACTGAAAAAAACAAGCGGAAAAAAGTATCCAGCGGCCAGGCCGCCGGGAATTTTTCTCCCGACCGTTGAGGGGTTTAGTATGCCGGCGGCCAGGCCGCCGGAACACTTCTTCCCGACCGTTGGTGAATTAGAGCTGGCGGCCAGGCCGCTGGAATTTTTTACAAAAAAATATTTCGTCGGCCTGGCCGCCAGAAAATTTCTCTCATTTACGAGGGAAAATTATGCAGACGGACAAGTGTAACATTCCGGCGGCCAGGCCGACGAAAGTATCTACCGGCGGCCAGGCCGCCGGGAGATGGGCGCCAGAACTGCGCTGGTTTTTTGTAGTGATACTAGCTAGGAGAATTTAGATTATAATTTTTATAAAACTTACAAATATTCCAAATTGATAAGATTTTCGATACTTAACGGAATTGATCCTTCGAATGAATTATTGTAAAGAGCCCTACAAAGAAAAATATTAACAATTAAATTGTAAACGATTTTCAGTAATTTTTTAAATAGCATATAAAATTCAGTATATAATTGTACAGTACGTATGAACTAGTTTATACTTAGTTACATACAAGATTTCATTTGTTTCCAACTTTGTCAAAAACTCAAATTACAAGTAATCATTTTTTTTAATTAGTTTGATTGAAATGTTTACAACTTGACATGTAGTAATTATGTTAGCATTTTTTCATTGATTAATGACAATGACAGATTCAAACGAATATGCACACGTTACATGCATGCATGGAAAAGTAATATAACTTACAGATTAGTCAAATTGACAAGATTGCCGATATTTGTAGGAATTGTTCCTTCGAAAGAATTATTAGAAAGACTCCTGTATATATATATATATATATATATATATATATATATATATGAGAATTATAACAGAAAGAGAATCAAATCCATTATATATATGTTGTAATGATAATAAAAATATCGAAAATTCAAACGTGAACATGTAAAATTATTATTTAATTTTTACAAATTTCACTATTTATATTAATAGATTTCAAATATTGTTCCCAACTTTGTCAAAAACTCAAATTACATATTAAGATAATTTGAAAAATTTAACTGTAAATATACTTACAATATTCTCAACTTCGTCAAATTCCCAAGAGAGTTTGGTATTTCTCCTTCAAAATTATTGTTTGAAAGATACCTTTTTATTTCAAATATCAAAACAAGTGTGAATATATATATCAAATATTAAAATTCACAAAGGATAGGTGGTTGATCTAGGACTGAGAGGATTAAGAGAGAAACATGATGTAATCTATATATGAAGAAAGTACAGATAAAATGGATGCTATATATGCACCCTAACCCTAGAGTTTAGAGTTATCATAATAGCTAGGAGAATTTAGATTATAATTTTTATAAAACTTACAAATATTCCAAATTGATAAGATTTTCGATACTTAACGGAATTGATCCTTCGAATGAATTATTCAGAAGTCGATCCCAGGGAAGTCGATCCTCAGGAAAATCGATCTTCCTAGGATTCGACTTGGGATCTCCCCAACCCTAGAATAGGTACCTCAACTCATCTTAGGCTATCCGGACTTCTAGTTGCTGGTAAGTTGTGACCGGGTTCGGGATACTGTATCACCAGTACTCCCCCCTCATCTGCGTATTAGATATCTTAGGATACGTCTTTTAATATACTATGGTATGTGTGTTGGATCTTGTACTATCAGTATTCCCCCCTCTTTGTGTGCTGGGTTTTGGTGATGTCCCAGGATGCGAGATCCTCTCTCACCAGTTCTCCCCCCCTCTACGCCTGCGAGGTTATACCTATGCTTCCACGGAGGTTGTCACATGATTTTGCTAACTATTGTCCGGTTTGTCCTAGCCGAAGCATACTCCTTGCGCACTTGCCTAGCCCGATTTCCGAACGGAACCCTGCTTTCCCAACTTGATGCCTTGCCTGAGCTATCTCCAAGCAATGTTCGAGTCCCCTTCCCTATGGCTGGGGTTGAGAGTTGTCTCTTCTACCAATTTTTTATAGGTGAAGTTCTCTCTTTTGAGCTATCTTGCCTCCCTCTACCTGTTGTTTCTGCGGTTGAGGTTGAGCGTACTTCCTCGTCTACCTATGTTCTTCCATAGGTGAGGTTTATTTTTGTATACTTGCCCCCTCCTTTTGCTCGCCGCTTCCGCGGCTGAGGTTGAGTGTGGCCCCTCATCTACCTATGTTCTTCCCTAGGTGAGGACTATTTTTTGAATACTTGTCCCCTCCTTTTTGCTCGCTGCTTCCGCGGCTGAGGTTGAGCGTGGTCCCTCGTCTACCTATGTTCTTCCATAGGTGAGGTCTATTTTTGTATACTTGCCCCCTCCTTTTTCTCGCCGCTTCCGCGGCTGAGCTTGAGTGTGGCCCATCATCTACCTATGTTCCTCCATAGGTGAGGTCTATTCTTTAAATACTTGCCCCCTCCTTTTGCTCGCTACTTCTGCGGCTGAGGTTGAGCGTGGTCCCTCGTCTACCTATGTTCTTCCATAGGTGAGGTCTATTTTTGTATACTTGCCCCCTCCTTTTGCTCACCGCTTCCGCGGCTGAGCTTGAGTGTGGCCCCTCATCTACCTATGTTCTTCCATAGGCGAGGTTTATTCTTTGAATACTTGCCCCCTCCTTTTGTTCGCTGCTTCCGCGACTGAGGCTGAGCGTGGTCTCTCGTCTACCTACATTCTTCCATAGGTGAGGTTTACTTTTGAGTACATCCCCCGTCTACCTACGTTCTTCCGTAGGTGAGGTTCAATTTTGAGTACGTCCCTCGTCTACCTACGTTCTTCCGTAGGTGAGGTTCACTCTTGAACACTTACCCCTCTGTCTACGTTTTTTGTAGAAGGGGCGTGTGTTTAGCCGATGTGTCCCCCGTCTACCTACGTTCTTCCATAGGTGAGGTTCACTTTTGAGTACGTCCCTCGTCTACCTACGTTCTTCCGTAGGTGAGGTTCGCTCTTGAACACTTACCCTTCTGTCTACGTTTTTTGTAGAAGGAGTGTGTGTTTTGCCGATGTGTCCCCCGTCTACCTACGTTCTTCCGTAGGTGAGGTTCACTTTTTTGGATGGGATACGCATCCTGATTCTGTTACCACCGAGACTTTCTCCGCCCACGTTCTTCTGTAGGTAGAGTTAATTTGGCGTCCTACTTTGTTACTGCGTCCAGTAATTGTAGGAGTTCAAATATCTTAGAGTGGCTCAGTTCATTTTGTTGTCGTATTGCCATCCGAGTTGTTTTTCCTGTGTGGATTTCCACGATTCCTTAGGAGTATTTCGCTTACACCCCCCTGCCTTGGTGATTTTTTAAGGTCTAGGGAATGTTTTTCCTACACCCCTCCTGCCTTGGCGTACTTCCGCAATTTCAACTTGTCAGGGTTCTTTTTTCTACACCCCCCTGCGTGGGAAGAAAATGTCGATCCCCTGTTGAACTGATCGATTTTTGCGCAAATGTCAATCTGAGTGATGCCCATCGACTTTTGTAAAAAAGTCGATTTCTTGGGTCCTTGTATTGATTCCTTTGTTAAAAGTCGATTCCTGGTGCTTTGGCCAAAAAATCGAGTCTTTGTGCCGATCTTTGGAAGGGTTGTTCTTCTGATCGATTTTACTCTTTTTTGTCCTTTTGTGCAGACCTGGGGTCTATAAATAGAGCCTTTAGGTCCTCCCTTTCCTTTATCCATGGCTCTTCTTGTGAGTCTCTTTGCTGATTTTATTCAGGGAGAGATTGAGGAGCTGGATCGAATTTTGAATATTTTGGATCCTCGATCCTCGGCCTTGGATCTTCCTTCTCTGCGCCAAATTATTGTTGAGCGGCAGAGTGTTGCCGTTGCGGCTAGGGAATCAATTTTCGAAGAATGGTCTGTTGGCGATCTTCCGCCTGCTTCTTCTTCTGTTGTCCCACCTCGTGGTCGACGTCGGAGGAGTCCCCGCCGCGGTACTTCCCCGCTGGATCAGGTTCCTCGCCGCTTGCGTCGCCGTATCAATTTTAATTAGGAATTTGTAACATTTTCCATTCTTTTTGTTTGTAATTCTGAATAAAGATATTTACCTTTTCTCTCACTTGTCTTACACCTTTACTCTGAAGTACGTCGGTGTAGTTTGTGATGATCGACTTTTTAGAATGTCGATTTTTTAAAGTCGATGCTTTCTTCTGGTCGGTACCATCCTTTTCTGAAGATGTCGAAGTTTGTACAAAAAGTCGATCTCATGTCTCCCTGGAGATGTCGACGTCATACAAAAGTCGATCCCACCTTTTTCTGAGGATGTCGATGTCGTGTGATAGTTGACTCTATCCTTTTCTGAAGATGTCGAAGTTTGTACAAAAAGTCGATCTCATCTCTCCCTGGAGATGTCGATGTCGTACAAAAGTCGATCCCATCTTTTTCTGAGGATGATTGTGGAATGTCGATCTTGTCCTTCTCTTTTGAAGGTTTCGAATTTCAAGGTAAATGTCGACGTCTATCCCCCTCTGAGAATGTCGATTCGAATGTTTGTGGAATGTCGATCCTGTCCTTCTCTTTTGAAGGTTTCGACTTCCAATGTAAATGTCGACGTCTATCCCCCTCTGAGAATGTCGATTCGAATGTTTGTGGAATGTCGATCCTGTCCTTCTCTTTTGAAGGTTTCGAATTTCAATGTAAATGTCGACGTCTATCCCCCTCTGAGAATGTCGATTCGAATGTTTGTGGAATGTCGATCCTGTCCTTCTCTTTTGAAGGTTTCAAATTTCAATGTAAATGTCGATGCCTTTGTTCTGAAATGTCGATGCTATTTGGTCGGATTTTAGGGTTTTTGCGGACTCGGACGTCTTGGGCCTACCGGGCCCGTGGGCTTTTCGGCCCACAGGGTGAACAATGCCTGCGACGATTCGTCTTCGACTTTCCCCTATAAATAGCAGAGGGGGAGCCATTCGCTTCTCACCTACTTCCTTCGCTCTGAGGCATCGACTTTCTTGCTTCGACTTTCCAGTTTCTCCGCTTCGACTTCCAGCTTCTCCGCTTCGACTTCCAGTGCGCGTAAGACTTCGACTTTAGCCTTAGAGGTGCAACTTTTTGGGGTCCGACTTCTGTTCGTCGGGCTCTTTTGAGGTTGCACTGGGTTCGACTTCCTTGGGGTCCGACTTTTTTCATCGACTTCCTTGGATCGGATCTGCTGGGATTGACTTCCTGAGACTTTTGTCTTCTGAAGTTGCCTTCCCTGTGATTTGACTTTATGGAGTCCGACTTTTGTCGTCGACTTTCTGAAGTTGTATCACTGTGGGGATCGACTTCCTGGTATAACTAACTTTTTTGGAGTTAGTTTTCCGAAGTCTTCTTCCCTCGTATTATAGTGCGATTTCCTGAAGTCTGGATCGACTTCTTCTTGGAATCGACTTTTACAACCTAAAAACAACCAAACTAATTGAAGTGTTACGTGTTTTGTGCAGGTTGTGATCATGTCTTCTAATAAGAACATTCAGCAAGACCTTCCTCTTAATGAGGAGCGGGCTATTATTGTTAGCCCTCAAGTTGAGACTAACGCTGTGGTTGAGTCTGGAACTGAGCTGCCTTCCTCCTCTACTGTTGGAAGTAAGCGAAAAGTTCCTACTGCTCGCCGTATGCGAAAGTCTGTTCCTAGTAAGGTTTTTTTGTAACTTACTTTTTTGTTTTGTTTTTGTTTGTAGGTTCTCTCTACTCTTCCTCCTCGGGTTCGGGTTCCTCTAGCTCAGGGTCTTCTACATCCCGTTTTGGGAGTTCGGGTTCCTCTTCTTATAGTTCTTCCTCTCCCGAACGGGATGTAGAAATCGAGGGTACTCCTCCTTTTCCCACTGGGACTCCTCTGTCCACCGCCATTGTTTTGGCTCCCATTCCGGAGGATGTCCCTGTTGTTGAAGTGCCCGCCCTGGCCACGGATGATTCTACCCAACTTCCTCCCGAAGCCCGTGGTCAAAACATTCATGTGTTAGAG
The DNA here is from genome assembly GCA_001185155.1 of Zostera marina. Classification (NCBI taxonomy): domain Eukaryota; kingdom Viridiplantae; phylum Streptophyta; class Magnoliopsida; order Alismatales; family Zosteraceae; genus Zostera; species Zostera marina. The sequence goes on from LFYR01001978.1 coordinate 987,170, forward strand.
GACTCTCCCGTAGGTTATCCTCCTGAGACAGAGGAGAAGTACCCTTTTCCGTCTCCTCTTGAGGAGAGAGGCGCCCCATCTTTCTATCGGGAGATAGATGGCTCTTGGCGTCAGTGGTCCGTTCTTATCCGACACGGTTTCCACGTTATCCCCATCCTCGACCGGGGCGAGTATGGGATTGGGTATGGTTCCTTCTGCTCTGTCTCCCTGAACGATATTCCGGGCTACCATTTGTCCTCCAATGCGGGTAGATGTTCTAACACCCTTTCCTTAGACGCTGCTCGGAGGATCTTACGGGGCCTAGAGCTTAGAGAGAGAGTATATTGGGCCTACCTTTCTGAGACCACGGGTGATGTGCCCCCCTATTTCTTGCTGGCACTTCACCGTATCTACTTCACTAACTTTCCGATCCTTCCGATCCCTTCCTTGGTTAGTGAGATCCTTTTGTATTATGGGTTGTGCATCTCTCAAATGGGTGCCGCCTTTTTCTTCTATGTCAGGGGATTTATAAATGTCCTTAGGGATGCTGGCATAGTTCCGACTGCTCGGCTGTTCTTTCACTTCTTCTCCTTTCAAAATCCGAAGAAGGGCAGCCCTTTTATTGATTGTGCCAGCCGTGCCTCCTCTGTTCAACACTCTGCTCTCTTGAAGGATCCTCCGACTAGGCGGAACAAGAGCGAGTTCATTTTTGTGGATTGCAGGCTATGTCCCGGTAGCCGACTTCTTCCTGCATCCAGTAGTGACCGTAGGCCCACTCCCCGTCCTATTTTGACATCGGACGAGGGAAATTTTGTACAAAGGCTAACCTTCCTTCACCCCATCGTCGTGCCTGTCGGTCACGCGATAGAAGATACTTTTAACCGACAAGGTTCTCCTTTGTTTTTTGATTGCCAATTTGTGTGCGTATTTATTAACTCTGTTTTTTTTCTCGCAGATTTTTATTTGCACAATTCTGGCGGTGTCCCTGAACGCGTTGGACAAAATGAGACTGGCACGAAGGTCTACGCACCTGCCACCAAGCCTTCTGACACCCGACACCTGAGGCGTCGTGCCCATGAGCACTTCTACCGGGCTGATTCCCCTCCTCCTGCCGGTGAGGACCAAGCTAATGAAGAGGAGGCACCTGTGAAGACTCCCCCTGTGCAGTCACCTGCTGCTAGACTTGCTTCCTTCTTCCGTACGCCAGAAGAAGAGCGGGAGAAAGATGCTGGGAAGGGAGCCCAGTTGGAGGGGTCGGAGGGGAGAAAGAGCCGATCCGAGAAAAGGAAGACCCCTCCTCCAAGAACTGACCTCTCTCCTCCAAAGAAAGCGAGGAGACACTCCCCCCGACGACGAACTCCTCCTCGACGGAGGTATCATGTTGGGAAGTCCTCCCGGGGTCGTTACTCGTATGCCTCTACCCGGAAGACTCAGATGCCGGGATATCAAAGTTCCTATCCTCGGAATTATGGGATCAAGTTTCCGATAGTCGCTGACACGGATGCCGCCCGAACCACGTTGCGGACCATATCTGGGTATCCGATGGACCGACTTGTCGAAGAAGTCGGACAAAATATAAATAATGTAAGTGTTCTTGTTCTTATTTTTATGATGAGCTTGTACTTACTTATTTTTCCTTTCGCAGCTCGCTTATCTGTTTCAAGGCCGTCTCTCCTCCCTGTCTCGTCTTCGCGATTATCAATCCCTAGAAGACGAGTTGAAGAAAGTCAAGCGCAGGTATAAAGATTTAGAGAACGAAGTTGAGCAGAGAATTTCGGACGCATCTACTCTTTCTGCCACCAACAAGAAATTGGCTTTGGGCCACCAACAGACTTGTAGATAGTGAGAGACAAGAACTTTCCAAGGTTCGTGGGGAGTTGGGGGCCATGAAGATTGAGCGAGATGCCGAGCGGGCCAAGGTTGTTTTGAAGGACGCTATAATCGACGGAGTCACTCGGCAATCTGAAGCAACCGAAGAGACCCTTCGTTCTATCATGGAGCAAAATAATGTTTTTACTGAACGACTGAACAAAGGGGATACTGAAAGGGAAGCTCTAATAAAGGAAAATCGTAAGACTTCCCAGTTGCTGAGTGACCGTGATGTCGAGATTAAGCAATTGGTAGATGCCTTGGCCGGGCAGACTGAGGAAAACCAGAAGATGATTGATCATATGGGCCAGATCCGAACTGAGTTTCTTGCTAACGTGCGAGATTATAATGATTTGGTGGATCTGGGTCCTCACGTATGTCTTGGTTTCGAGGCCGAAAATGTCCATCGCTGGGCTCGCAAGTACCCGAAAGAAGCTACAGAGATCCGAGATCGGGCACTTGCTGAGGATGATGAAGAGGAAGAAGGGGAAGCTTCGGGTGATGAGACTACCATTAATGAAGATTTCTCTATTGAAGATCAAGATGATAATGGCGCAACAGATAAAGGCTCATCCCTTCCTACTAGTGATAAACCTTCTTCTCCTCCTTCCACTTTGTAATCTTTACTTTTTTATATTCCTTTGTACTTTTCATTGAATATCAATATATGGAATATTTTTGTTATGACTATTAATTGTGATAACTAAACAACATATTAGTTAAGTAGTTCAAACAATTATAACGAATGATATATAGCTTTACTTAATTGCTAAAAATACAATTGTAAGTTATCTGCGTGCCAAGTGTTGGGAATATACGTCCCCGTCTTCCCGTTTTAACTTGTACGTGCCTGGTCGGAGTTCCTCCTCCACCACATATGGTCCTTCCCAATTTGCGCCTAGTTTGCCCTTAGAGCAGTCCTTTCTACCGACGCTTGCTCTTCTCAATACTAGGCTTTCTTTCCTTATCGCTTTATCCTTGACATTTTTGTCGTGATATCTAGAGATATTTTGTTTGTAAGCTGCATTCTTTGCTTGTGCATTATCCCTTAGCTCATCCACTAAGTCCAGAGTCGTCGCGCATGATCTCATGTTTTCTTCCATGTCATAGGATAAGACTATGACTGTTGGTATACTTAGCTCTGTCGGGATTAGTGCTTCCATTCCATATGCTAGTGAGAACGGAGTTTCCCCGGTGGGTGTCTTTTCAGTAGTTTTATACGCCCACAAGATCTCTGGTAGTAGATCTGCCCACGAACCTTTGGCCTGTTCGACCTTTTTCTTCAGTCCCTGAACAATGCCTCTGTTTGTGACTTCTACTTGCCCATTACCCTGTGGTCTGTATACTGATGAAAAGTGGATTCTAATGCTCATGTTCTTGCACAATCTCGTAAACTCTCCACCGGTAAACTATGTCCCATTCTCTGTCACTATGTGCATTGGAACACCGAATCTGCACACTATGCACTTGAAGACAAACTCCGTTGCTGCTCCTTGTGTTATTTTAGGTACAGCCAGTGCCTCGACCCATTTTGTGAAATAGTCGACAGCCACAAATATAAATTTAGCCTGGCCTATCGATACTGGAAATGGTCCCACAATATCTAGTCCCCACATTGCGAATGGGATGAGGCTTTCCACCCCTGTTAGTTGAGTTGCGGGATTTCTCTGTATGTTTTTGTGTATCTGACAGGCCTTGCATTTTTTTGCAAATAGGACTGCATTTTTCTTCAGTGTGGGCCAGAAGTATCCCTGCCTTATTATTTTTTGGGCTAGAGATCTTCCCCCTTGATGTATTCCGCATACCCCCTGATGTATCTCCTCTATAATGAATTGCCCTTCATCTGTTCATCTGTTGAGACACATTTCATTAGAGGTACGTCCATCATAGGATTTCTTATACAGAATGTCACTGATTAGGCAGAATCTTGAAATGCGTGTTTGTAATTTACGCCTTTCATTCTTATTTTCTGAGAGTTTCTGCCCTTCAAAGTATTCTATTAAGGGTTTCCTCCAGTCTTCTGCCTGTATTGTGACCAAATTACATGAAGGTGTAGATGCTGAGTCAACTAGTATCTCTCTGCCCCCCTCGAAAGCAGATGCTAGCTTTGCCAGGGCATCTGTTGAGTTATTTTGACTCCTTGGAATCTGTTCTACCTCCACCTTGGTGAATTGTTCTTTGATTTTTTCTAGTGTAGCTGCGTACTGTACGATCAGAGGTTCTTTAACTGTGAACTTCCCTGTAAATTGCCGAGCTACTAGTTGAAAATCTGTTCTGATTATTATTGAACAGGCCCCCAACCTTTTGAGAATTTTCATGCCTTGGATTACAGTTTCATATTCTGCTATATTATTTGTAGCTGAGAATTGTAATCTGATAGAATGTTCATATATCCTTTGGTCTGGAGTGATTATTTTTATTCCCACTCCTGCACCTGTACTGCAGCTTGAGCCATCAACCTCTACTATCCAAGGTTTTTCCTTGCTTTCCTGGGTCATGTCTACAATGAAGTCTGCTACTGCTTGCCCTTTGATGGTCGTGGCAGAGACAAAATCTACATCGAACTCGCTTAACTCCAGTGCCCACTTCGTCAATCTTCCGGAAGTATCTGGCCTGTGGAGTATTCTGCGCAGTGGATGTTCTGTTAAGACTTTAATTGTATGAGCCAGAAAGTATACTCGGAATCTGCGTGCTGCATGTACTACTGTCAGGACTATTTTCTCCACTGGAGGATATCGTGTTTCTCCCTCCTGTAGCCTTTTGGAGTGATAATATATTGGGGTTTGTTCGTTGTCCCTTTGACATATTAGAACTGCGCTGATAGCTTCCTCTGAAGCTGCTACATAGACATACAATTCCTCCCCTACTTTTGGTGAAGTTAGGTGTGGTAGTGAAGCTAAATGTGCTTTGAGTTGTTGAAATGCCTCATCGCACTCTGGAGTCCATGTTACTGCCCCCTTTTGACTAGTTTTTAGTAACTGAAAAAAGGGTTTGCACTTGTCTGCTGTTTTGGAAATGAACCGACTTAAGACGTTGATTTTTTCATTCAGCTTTTGCACCTTCTTTATTGTTCGAGGTGGTGTTGTTTCTAATATTGTTGTTATTTTATCTGAATTTGGTTTTATCCCTTTCTGCCCTACATAGAATCCAAAAAAATTTCCTTTTTGTACTCCGAAACTGCATTTGGCAGGGTTTAACCTCATTCCATAACTCTGTAAAGTTTCCAGGGTTTCTTTCAGATCATTTGGGTGTTCATCTGCTCTTTTGGATTTCACCAGAATGTCATCTACATATGCCAGGACATTTCTCCCTTCTTGCTTTTTGAAGACCTTGTCCATTAGCCTTTGGAAGGTTTCTCTTGCATTTCGTAGCCCGAAGGGCATGACTTTGTAGTAGTATGTTCCCCACTCTGTGATAAATGATGTGGCTTCTTCATCATCTTCTTTTATCAGAATCTGGTTATACCCTGAATGCGCATCCATCATAGATAACAATTCATTTCCTGAAGTTGCATCTACTAATCTGTCGATGGATGGAAGTGGATAGCTGTCTTTTGGACATGTTTTGTTGAGGTCTGTGAAGTCTACGCACATCCTCCATTTCCCATTGAATTTTTTAACCATGACTGGTTTAGCTAGCCATTTTGGGTACTTAACTTCCCGGATGTGCCCAGCCTTGATTAACTTTTCGATTTCAGCCTGTGCTGCTTCCTTTCTTTCGACTGCGAGTATCCTTCGCTTTTGCCGTATAGGAGTAAAAGTTGTTGTCTATGTTGAGTTCATGGCATGTTATGGTGCGTTGTACCTGTGAGGGTGCTTCCCCTTCCCATACAAACGTATGCACATGAGTCTCTAACAAATGCATCAATGACTTTTTCAATTCGGAGGATATAGATGTGCCTATCAAGACTCCTCCTTTTGAGAGTTTGACTTCCTCAACTTGATTGGCTGAGGTTATGTCTTTTTCCTCCTCTCTTTCCTGGATGTACAGGGTTATTGGTTTGGCCATTTTAGTTTCCTACCTGTATGAGTTTATGGAGTCTTTCTGTGCTCCAAAAACTGTTGCCATTTTGCCATCTTTTCCCGGATACCTGAAGCATTGGTGGTAAAATGACGGTATTGCCTTGAAACCATGAATGCTTAGTCTGCCCAAGATCCCATTGAACGGAGAATCTATGTTGACCACGATGAAATGTGCCGTGCGTGAGACTCTCCCGTTTCTTTTTCCCAGGGATATTTGTAAATCGATGGCTCCTACTACTGGGGCCTTTGTGTTTGTGAACCCGTAAATGGCTTTCTTGGCCGGGGTTAGTTGTTCTATCTTGTAGCCAATTTTTTCGAATGCAGCTAGGTACAGTATGTCTACCGAGCTACCATTGTCCACCATTACTTTACTCAGACTTAAGTCATCCCCGATGTCCACCTGTATTACCAGCGGATCTTCGTGTGGGCTGACCACATTATCTAGATCTTCCTCAGAGAAGCTTATTCCCTCGCTTGGGTATGATCTTTTCTTAGACTTTGGTACAGTGGTAGTCTGCATTACCTTTCGCGAGGTACTTCTGCTTTCTCCTACTGATCCTCCGTCGAAGATTAAATTTATTACTCTTCTCTTGTGGTCAGTGTCTGAGTCGGGACTTCTCGAGCGTTGGCGCTTACCCTTGTTATTCGGGTCCTTGCAACCTTGTCGCCCCCTTTCTACTTTATTTATATATTGCTTTAGCTTTCCTTCCTTTACCTGCGTGTCTAGGAAAATGCTTAGCTCCCTGTAATTTTCTGTGCTGTGCCCGTAGTCCTTGTGGAACTTGCAGTATCTGTTCCTCCTTGTTCGGACCTCTTTTATTGCAGGGTTTAACTCTTCTGGTTGAGGAAAACTTATTCTTCCTTTTTCTCTGTTGTAGATTTCCTCTTTTGGAGTGCTGAAAACCGTGAATCCCAAGTCTTTATACCTTGGATATTTTGATTTTCCAAACTCCTCAGATGTCTGGTAGACCTTTCCATCGTGTTTTGGTCTCCAGGATGGTTCTCCTTTTTCAAACTTCTGAAATTTTTTCTTTGGTGCTTCATATGCTTTTTTGTTGCTTATGGCACCTCTTTCTTTTTCTTTTTCATACTCCTCAGAATTTATGTACTTCTGGGCCTTTGTTAGCAGGTCTTCCATGCATTTCACATTACTAACATTTAGCTTTATTGCTAATGGTGTGTTCATGTCTAGCCCTTTTGAGTATGCGCAGATTGCAATTGTTGTGTTTAGGTCGGAGATTTTTTGCATGACTTCTGTGAATTTAGTTGTGTAATTCCGAAGCGTATCTCCATTCTGTTTGATTGCGAATAATGATTCAGTGCCCTTCCTGACTCTTGTGTTTCCACAATGCTGGGCAATGAATTTCTTCTTCAGGTCTGCAAAACTTGTTATGCTCCCTGGTTGTAGTTCGACGAACCATCTATATGTAGGCCCTTTTAGTGTTCCTGGGAATGCTCTGCACAGGATATCATCTCTTGCTGTGGCCCATTGCATTGCTCCCATGAACATGTTTATATGATCTACTGGGTCCATTTTCCCATCATAGATTTGTAGCCTGGGTAGCCTGAATTTCAGAGATGCTGGTTTTACCATTATTTATGCAAGGCATCCATGCCCACCAGCCAGTTCGGGACTTCGCCTTCTTCTCCTTCTGTGTCTCCCGTGCCTTCTTCGTATACGGGTTTTTTAAGAGGAAGTTTAGATTGCTCCTCTGGCTTACGGAGTGGCAGTGCGCTAGAGTGTGCTGCCTTATGGCTTGACACCTCCTGTTGTGCCTTAGCCTGTTTTGATGTTTGAGCCTTTGAATGAAACATTGGTGCTTTAGATTTTTTAATATTCTTCAGTTTCTCACTCATTTTTGCTATGGTTTCTTTCATTTTCTCCAGCTCCTCTATGGGCATCTTTACGAACCCGTGAGTGGTTTCTGATGCTGTAGCTCTTGCTTCTTGGTTGCTCACAGGTTTTTCCTTCTGAGGTGGTTTTTCCGAAGGTTTCTCCTTCTCAACAAGGAGTTGGATGACCTCAACTATTGGCTGTATTGTGATGTTCAGGTTTTCCCCTCCTGCTGATGCTTGGGGGGTTTGCTCAGGTTCACCCTTGGGTTCAGCCTCAGGTCCAGTGGGAGTGTTTTTATTCTTGTTGCCCTTGGGTGGCCGACCCACTGGTCTTTTAGTTTTTGAATTGCCAGGTTGTTGCTCTGGCGCCTCCTGAAAATTTGCTCCTCCTTGGGAAGTACTTCGCGTTACCACCATCCTGGAGTGTCCGACTTTAAAAAAAAAAAAAGGTCGATTCTTGTGCACTTGGGGAATTCCTTGGAAGTCGTAGCTTGAAAGCGTAGCTCCTTGAGGAATCAACTTTTTCCCTTGGAAGAAAAAAAGTCGATCTTCTGAAAAGTCGATCTCTTGCTGGCTGATTTCTTCGCAAGACTCCCTGGCTGGCGACTTGGAAAAAAGTCGATCCCTTTTTTCGAAAAAGTCGAGGAGCTTTTGTCGTGAGTATCTTTGAATCACAGACGACGCCAACTGATGGGGGTGAAACCCGACCAGTACTCCAAGACGCGCAAGCAAACGCCAAGCGGGGAACTCCGCGGGAAATCGGACCGGAACTCAAGTGTGCAGAGCTCTGCTTCGTTAAAATTTAATAATCTTATTTGTGATATACCTCATGTACGTCTTGGTCATAATAATTAATAAAACCACGAACTGCATCACTTTACTTGATAAATACATGCATATTGTAAAATATCACTTATAACACTGCATCGAAACTTATAACACTTACAATTTCTCGATATTTTCCAGGTTTCCGATTTCTGAAGGAAGTGCACCGTTGAAATTATTCCACGATAAATACCTACATGCATATACATAAATAGTTGGATATTTATGAAGGAAGTGATCCATTAAAACTATAATTATTTATGTAGTATGACCCGTTCCTTAATTAATTTTATTTAATTAATACACTCGTTAATGTTCATGTTTTATGTCAATAGATATATGTAAAAACAAAATATTATCAGTCGAAAGCCAACCAAAAATCTGTAAAAACAAATCATATACCGCTATTTATAATATATATCTTCATACATGATTTTCATATCCGAAAGGGTTCCTAAAATCGCTGGTAATTGTCCACTCAATGAATTCAAATCAAGATCCCTGCATGTAATTAATAAAATTAATTAATATCTCTGATTAATAATGAAATGAATTGACATATATACTTGTTTTGATGAATTAATTAACAATATATAATTATATGTTTGAAATTAAAAGTGAATATTATGGCCAAAAATACCCACTGGAAGACAAGTTTTGTGAGATTTTGTATCTCAACTGGAATCGTCCCAGATATATTTAAATTCCATGCAGACCTGAAATTTGAAAATAATTATTAATAAATCTACAAAAAATTGATCAGTTAATTAATATAAGTGAATATATAAATGATGAAATATGTGTAATATATTCTTACAATCTAATGATATTGCATGTAAAAGAAGTATTCTTGGCACAAGAACATAAGATGTCAAGCTTTCCTTTGGAAGAGCTCCAATCATACACCCTTTGGTCTTCAGAATCATCTACAATAAATCCGGTGCATGGATTTGTAGCGTTTATATCCCAATATCTTGTTTCATTGTAATAATTTCCGTCTGTAGAGTTATATAATCTAACAGTGTTGTTTCCCTTGAATGGAATATTCCAATTTTCAATTAGTATAGAATTCAGCACTTCAACTGAAATTTTGCAAAGAAGAATGAATAGATGATATAAAGAAATTTCACAATTTGCAAGAAGATATATATATACACATGCCTTCGATTGGGTCGGTTTGATAATCAGTTGTTGCTGCAATCCCGCCGTGGAAGAAGAGAGATGAAACAAAAATCAAAACTATATAAGAATCTTCATACCACACTTGTTTTTTTATAGCTGTTGAATCTAGATAATATGAATACAATTAAGGTATTGTAATGGATGGTATGTCTATATATATAATAAATATATACATAATTGAATGAATATATAATTAGAAGATAATTTTTTGATTTAAGGTTGTGGTTTAGAATGAAATAACAAAAGTCAGATTAAAAGATGTAAATTAAGTACAATATTTAGAAGTCATATTTAAGAGAATCTATAGCAATTAAGTTGGGACAATGAATCTAATAGTCATAATATTGAATTAAGGATTGATTTGATAGTTTGTTGATAGTTAAATTCCAAAAAATATAGTTAAATAATTAGTTAATGACATGATATTTAATTCAAAATTCAAAAATATATTCTCTAAATTGAGATTTATTTATTTAGAATTAAATACATATTAAAAGTCAAATTAAATATTTCAAATACAATGTATGTTTTAAATTAGGTTGTGATGTTTGATCTCTTGTTGATCGTTAAATAATTAAAAGGTTATTGATCTTTTATATACAATAAATTTTTTGATTTTAGGTTGTGGTTTAAAATGAAATTACAAAAGTCAAATTTAAAAATGTAAATTAAGTACAATGTATCTACAAAAACATATATTAATGGTTCTATACAATATCAATAAATTAAATGCAATTAATTAACACCATATATACATGCACCCTCCAAAAATCTCCAAGGATACGAAAGTCAATGCAATGAAACTTGATCCATGCTTGACAACGTTTCGAACAATCGTCAGGTTCGAAACTCCACGTAGAAACACTACACTTGAACTCTGCAAATGCTCTATGGCCTTCTCTCGGTGATTTCTTATGGGGGTAATCTGGTCATTAGGGCAGTAACCTCCTAACTGCCTTGCAAACCCAGATTTGACTCCAGTTCGACTTTTTGAGATCGACTTTTCCAGGTCGACTTCAGAAAATCGACCTGTTCTAAAATTGAACTAGAACCCCCCAAAACCTATACGGCGTTTCATTCTGATTAGTTTCGTATATCCGAGTTTTTGGATGCTGGTGATACGACTAAGCACGGGATATTGTATCACCAGTATTCAAATTGAATTAATTGATTACAAGGTGTTACATTTGTTTATATAGACTGAGTACCAAAGCCTTAAATTAAACAGAATAACTGAAGTTTTAGCCGAACAATTCTATAACTAATGTAACCAACTAATCTAATGTATACATTAACTGATTAACCAATTAGACAATACATTCGACCATCGATTTATATATGAATTGTTCTAATACCTCCCCCCCTCTTCAAGCTTGGGAGTAAATATCTTTAATTCAGAGATTGATTGAAGCATAACTTGTTTTAGTTGTATGTATGCTAGTTGTCTTTTAGTTCCTATGAAAATTATAAGCTAGCCGATAGGCTTATATGAGCCCAGATGAGCCCAGCTAATCCTAACCTCTCATCTTTCATAAATTGATCTATTTGTCTCTAAACCGTTCATTTTTTATTTTTTTTGTCTCTAGCATACCACAGTCATGTAGACTCTCTCTTCACTCTTCATCTACACTTTTTTCAAAATTGTATTTTCTCACGAATAAAACACTCTAGTTTTCATTTTCCCACTCCCACTCTCATTTTCACTCTCTCGAAAATCTCTCCGTCGGCCCGTCCGAGCAATCGTTCTCTTCCGTGTCTTCGTCATTCGTTCATTCCCGTCGTCCATCTCTCACCGGACTATAATGTCGATTAATTAAGTGGTTTCTGACTATAAAAATGGAAAAGCAGTGATCGGATTTTTTTCCCTTCCGTTGCAATGGATGGTATTGTATATAAATATATAAATATATAAATATAGGAATGAATATTTTTGTGGAGCATCTTCTTTCTGAAATTATAATATTTTATTTTTAGACCTTAAATGTATAAATTAATTATTATTTTTCACATGATAAAAAATATATTGTTACAAGTTTTTATTTGACAAATACCACAATAGAAAACAGTTGTCACGAGATACCATAAGAATTTCATTTTTACCGTTCTCATTATTTCATATTTTTTATTACAAACCCGAAACAAATCTTAAAAAATGGACGACCAGCATCATTATCTCACGAGATATTTTAAAAATTTGTAATAAGAATTTCCCTCCCCCTTATTGCAATGTTTGTAATAAAAATTATATTGTTGTATCAAAAATACGTAGATTATCGAATGCTAAAGATCGAAAATACGTATAATTCATTCATCCTTGGAAATTTAGAATGTCTTTGTATAATCTTCAGTTTGCGATGGGTTCGAGAACCCGGAACCACCAACTATACCTCTGGGAACCCAACGCGGTCGCCGGTTCCTGTTCCGAATGCCGTCCTCCATCCCTCGCAATGCAGTTTCTCACGTGTTGACCGTCAGATTGTCACGTGTCGTCGACCAAATCAATTAATTAATAAAATCCAAAATAGAAATCCCTAAAATAAGTTTATTCCCAAACCTTCATTTTCTCTCTCTTTTTTTTTTTTTACTTTCATAAACTCTAAATCTTATTTTTTTTACTTTCCCCAAACCCTCATTTTTTTACTCTCGACGGAAATCTTTCCCCAAACCCTCGTTTTCTCATCTGACCAGAAGTTCTTCTATAACCGGAGACAGCGCCATCGATCTATGACTGGAAGTTCTTCCCTTGCGTGCATCTGAAGGTGGGAATCGCCCTCTGTACGGAAATTCTTCTCTCGACCTCATTCACTGCAGGTATTCAGATAGATACTCCAACTTTTTTTTCTTTATCCCTTTAGGTTTCATTCTGATCTGGGATAGGTCTGATCTGGAATAGGTCTGATCTGGAATATCCATATGGTTTGATGACTTGATCCACTAACATAACTCAGTTAGTGCCAGCTGGAATTGCCTTGTGCGTATAACAACATTTGAAGAATAGGTGGGAATCCGTCTCTTATTCTCAGTTGCAAATCATGCAAGTAATGTTCTGAATATTGGCGCCCCATTGCTGCAATTTATTGAATGCTGTGATGAAATGAAACCCCACCTAACCCTCTGTAGTAGCAGTGAAAATTTAGTAGGCATTTTCCCCTTGTTTTTGAGCATTTCAATGTAGGAATTTGGTGGGCAGTTTCACCAGAGTGTTATTGGTAAGGCATTGTAGACATTTTCTGATTTTTACTGAATTTGGTGGGATCGGCCATGATAGCTTTCAACATTGCAGAATTAGTGGATTGATTGACCGTAATGTCTTCAATACATTGGTTTTGTAAATATCTTTCTTTAACTCAATTTTCTTTTACAGATTAGTTTGCCCCCCCAAAATTTTCCAGCTTTTTTGACTGAGTATATGTCACACAGCCTTTATATTGTTGTTATAGGCAAATAGGCTAATTAATACTCGCTTTCAACCGAATGATTCTTAACCAAACCATTTGACCAATAATTCTATTATTTCTATATAAGTTTTTGGATTCAATTAAATAAAATGTTTAAATTTTCAGTGTACTGCCAATATATTAGTATTTAGTAAACTATTTTCTTCTTCTTCTTCTTCCATTCATCCATCCATCCATTTGCAATAATATGATCTGGTCCTGTATTTTAATTGTTATGACTCACAAGTCATATTGATACATCTTTCTTATTTTTCCACCTTTCTGTTCAGCCAAATCTAAATATTTGGATGCATAAATCGATGATTTTTTTGAAACCAGAAGCCTTGTTTCAACTTATGAAACTCCTTTTCAACCATTTCTAATGGGTTGCATTCAATTAAAATTAAAATTCTTATCTTGCGACTCCTTTTCGTCTTTCTATTTTTTTCCCACCTTCCTATATCTGTACAATCCTTCCTGCGAATACTGTTTTTTTTTCCTGTAAATTCTGAAGTTTTTTTTTTTTTTTTTTTTTGAAGCAATTAAATTTCATTAGAATAAGGCTAATGCCAAGTTTACAAAATAGAGAATAGGAATAAAATAGAAGTAAAAAAGAAATGAGCAAAATGCTCATTAACTCTCTCCCATTAGCTATGTAGTCTAATTATACAGTAACTAGATACGCTGCCTCAGAAGGTTGGTCTCCCATACTTCCATCATAGATATCTCCAAAGGGTGACAACAGCTCTTCTTGTAATACACTGAATCAAAGGAGAGACTGATGTCTTTAATGACCTCCTTAAGGACTACCTCAGGAAGTCTACTAATGTGCTGCCTATACCTTTTATTTCTTTCCGTCCATATATGCCACGACAAGCACCCAATAGCATTCCATATTAACCCCCAAGGGGGGGAGTGGCGCGTAATCTTTTGTGCTGCTTCCGTCAGATCCCCCAATCTAATATCTGGACTTGATTGGGTAGGAACTGGAATATTCATTATTTTCCAGAAAGCGAAATCCAGCTGTTCCGCCAACGAAATTAAGAGAGATCTGGAATAAGAACAGTTAGAGAAAAGATGACTCCTAGTTTCATCTTCCAGATTACACAATAAGCAAGCAGGAGGTACTTGTACTCTCCAATTTCTTAATTTCCTGAACGTGTTTAGATGATCCCATTTCACCCTCCACAAGAGAATAAAGAATTTTGTCGGCATCTTCGACCAAATTCCCTCAGCTAACATGTCTTTATGCTTTCTATCTCTAATACTTTCCACTATTCCCCCCAATTTATTTATCGGACTACCAGATCTCCACATAATCGTACTATTCGCTCTACAATCCAAACATTTATCCACTAGGTTTCTTTCTGAAACAAAAACTTTCCAAAAATGCGAATCCACAGTAGGTCTGATTTGTATATCATTAAACGCCTTTCCTTTAATATACCTATCTTGGATCCATTTTACCAGAATAGAATCGCTCTTATCCCAGTACTTTGAAGCTCTTTTAATATTGGTTGCAGTGGTGATAATAGGAAGGTCTCTAACCCCTAGACCCCCTTCCGACT
>LFYR01001978.1:1001987-1012415 GCA_001185155.1 Zostera marina
CTTGCGCCCAATAAGTATACTTTCCGGCTATAATCCAGTTAACTAATTGTATTCTCCCTCCATAGGAAAGACATTTCCCACTCCATCTTGCTAGGAGCGCCTCTATAGACTGGATTAGCTTCCAGCACTGTCCAAATGACTTTTTCTTTCCCGTGATTGGTAACCCTAGATATGTTATAGGTAGACTTTTAACAGTATATCCTAAGATATTATGTAAAGATATTATGTAAGTTATCCAAAGGTGCTAGGTCATTATTGTTATCACTAAAATGACCTAGCACGAGTAATAGCAAGAAGCTTTCCTGGTCTGCAGATATTAAAAATCGGTGATTTAATGCTTAATGACGATGGCTTTCTTTCTATCCAGACGGACCATGGGCCAAACAGGCCCACATAGGTTTCCTATATATGCCTCTCTTGCCTCAACAAGGGAGGTTGATAATCTTGAAGAGAGTAATCAGAGAGTTGTGTGTGTGAACTTCACAAGTCCACACACCATCATTGATATCGACAATTGCCCTTTACTTGCTATTGGAGAATAAGTGAGAAATAGAATTGAAAATATATATCAACCTGAAATAATGACGATAGATTTTCATTGAATTACGTTGATAATTACGATGATGGTTACAATCCTTATTATGGTTTAACTTATGGACAAATGTAGTTGCTTCCCTGTTGGTAATTACTCGATCTAATATTGGTTTCATTTTATTGTGTGTTTTTGAAAATCAACTGATATGATTTTTTTAATTCTAGGTTTGAAATCTCCTAATGCTGCACATATATTGAAGTCAATAACTGTGAAAGATTGAACTCATATATTTTGGAACTTTTCCAATGAAATTTTGCAATTAAATAACGACAATGCATGCAAATCTCATAGGGTTTATAGACAGAGGGTAACTTATCTTGATTTTTCAGTATCATCAGTATTGCAAATTATGCTACAAATATATTTTGTATGTATTGGCAATTTAAAAAGGGTCTATATGTAATTTTTAATTATATAGGGGGGTTAAATATAATTTTTACACTATATTAATACACAGAATTCCTGGGTTTTAGCTTCGCGTCGCTGAAAAACTAGCGACGATATTGGTTATCATCGGTGAAAAATTAGCGATGATTCAATATCGTTGCTAAAATATGGTCGTGGTTTTTTTGACGCAATAAAAATATTATCATCGTTAAATCGTCGCTAAAATCGTTGCAATCATATCGTCGTTGAATTGTGTATAAATCGCTGCTATTATTGAAAATCATCGACGCTAAATCGTCCTTAAATCGTCACTATTATTAGCTGAATCGTTATTATATATTAATTGTAATACTTATTAATTGTCTCAACGGTCGCTAAAATATTATATAATAAAAAAATTTATTTAAATGTAAATGAGTGCCAATTTAAAGTCTTTCGTATCTTAATTTATACCTGAAAATAATAAACATTCCCACACATTCATGCACACACATTTACTATAAATTTCGATAATATTATAACTTAATAAATTAGATTAACAAAAAAGGAATTCAGATTGATTCAACACTTAGATGGTATGAAATTCATGTTTTCATTAGAGTTATAATGTTTTACAAATTTTTTTGTTGAATAATATTAGAAATATCTAAAGTTTTACCCTTTGCTTGAGGTGGTGATTTGAAAGTATTTTCTTTTTGTCAATAGTTTTTCGATAAAGGAATAATTTGGTTCATCCCAGATTAAGTAACAATAAAAACATTATTAGATGATCGAAGATCGAGGTCGTTGCTTGTAGGATTTTCATATCGTCGCTAACATCGTAGTTTTTTTTTCAAAATCCTTCTTCAAATTTAGCGACGATCCAAAATCGTCGCAATAATCGTCGTTGAAAACCTTTTTTCTTGTATTGATATTTTAGGAGGGTTAACTTATAAATTTTATATTATATAATTATAAAATATTTTTTAATATATCTCTCAAATTAAAATTAACGCCTAAATCCCCTAAAATTCACACTGGTTGAGGATTTGAGGAGTCCAGGGACGAGTGGACGACTGGGCAGTCTGGACGAGGTTGTAAGTTTGTAGCGGTTGAGAGACGAGGATTGTCAACTTCTTCATGTGTGTAAGTTTGTTTTATCTTCCGGCTTCCTCAGTTCAGTCACAAATTTTGATTGTCTATTACTAAATGTAAACATGTTCTAATATTTAGCATCGTTAGTTCATTACTTAGAGTTTTGAATAAAAGAATCACGAACATCATAAAATCCTAAATCTTCTTGTGTATATAGACAAACATATCAGACGACGAGTGACATGAGAAAGATATTTTTAAAAATATTTAATGATATGTGTCATCGTCGTAGGACATTGAAGTATTTAAAATTTTTATTTGAATTTTTTATTGTTAATTAAAATTAATTGAATGAATGTTTTTTTTAATATTTTGAATATTAATTAATTAATGTATTTAATATTCATTTTTATAAGTTTTTATGATCGATTTTATGAATATGCCATGTTAAAATTTTATTTTTAAAATAGTAAAAAAAAATTCCTGTCTTCGACGATTTTCGGCCCCACTATCAATGATTCCTGGATAGTTGGTGTGGGTTTTTCTTTTCTTTGATTCATATATAAATATTTTACGTCATGTACTTTTCCCCTTCGTAATCTTATTTTAGGGATGATTTTTATGAATCGGATCTTCATTTTTCAAAATCCATCTATGTCATTTTACAGAAAATCATCACTCAGGAAGATGAATCATATCTATTATTCTAAGATAACTAAAAAATATAAACAAAAGTTGAAATGCACTTATTTTTTGCTTGTTAATGGTGTATAATGGGAGATGGACTTTGGTGAGACATGACTGACAGTCACTCTCAGTAACGTCCTTCAACAAGGACTAGAGTTCTGCCACTTTATGTCGAACCTCTGGAAAGATCCAAGGATACGGAAATCCGCCATCTAAAGACCGCCATACAAGGTCTTATTTCTTGTAGTGTTACCACCCAATACCTTGTATCCATGTCGAAAAAATTTGACATGTACATGACACGACCGAATCTGTATCAACATGATATGACACGACTGACACAACACGGAATTTGTGTCGCGATACATCACGAACACGACACGACTGGATAATAATAATAAAATTTCTGAATAATAAAATTAAAATTAATTCAAGTTATTTTAAAATATAAAATATTTGATAGAGTTCTTTATGATTCAAATACAAAATCTAATTAAAATCTTAAATTAAGTTAAGATTATTTTTTAAAATCTAAGTCAAATACAAAATCTAATAAATTTTATAAAAATATTATTTTACCCCAATTACATAAACATAGTTAATTAATAATATAATATTGTATTTTCGTATTATCATGTCATATAATATGTCTTGTCAACAGTTAACTTAGTGTCGTGTTTTTATATACAAATATTAAATCGACATTATTATTAATCGTGTCAAAATTTTCGACACTATTATAAACGTGTCGTGTTAAAATCATGTATGTTATTGTCCTATTAATATAGGTCAATCTCAATGGAAGAGAGACACTTACTCTACATACTCTATAGAAAGAGTGAGTAAGAGAGAGAGATTGAGAAAACCCTAATTCGATCGTGTAGGCCAACTTCCGACCATACATCATCATATCATATTCTTGTTTCTTCTACTTTTTGATCTGCTCGTCGTTTTTTCTTTTAAAGTAATTAAATTTCATTAAAGAAATAGTACATAATGCCCGTCGCTTTGGGTATTACCTGATTTCTAACTTGTACATGTGTTATTCTTTCATCATCATCAAGTTCACAAGTGTTTTTTTTATCTTGAATGGTGACGATGTGAATAGTTCGTCGAATATCGAACTTTTGTTGCAACTACTGAAGAATAGACTAACTTTGATCTTTTGTTTGGAATGGCAATCTTGTAAATAAGATGGATTCTGCAAGAAGCTGGTTCTGATTTCTAAAACGTTCGTATGATTTATGTCAATCGATTCTCAAATCAATAAAAACAACATAAAATCCAGCTTATGAGCCATCAGAAAATGACAGTGATGCCGAGGAAACCATTGATCCTCGCCTCCACTCAAGCGTTCCTCAACTCCGCCAAGCATCCTGAAGACTCGTCGAGGGCATTTGATGGCTCACGGTCACTAAAATTGAAAGCGGCCATCCTGCGTTTTGGTGAAGAACAAAGCGCTTTAGATTTGGAGTCTAAGCATGGATCGCCTCTACTTGCTCTTTCGATTGCTACTCTCAGGAGTTTGGGATTAATCGCTGGCTCACTGGTGCGATTTATAGTTCACTGTTTTCCTTATTGAAAATTTTACTGGTGTGTTTATGTTTATTTATTTATTTATATGAAATGGAACTGTACAAGCAGAATGAACTTTACAGTCCCTATCTCCTTATACTTTCTAATTGGTTATAACTTCAACATGAAGTAGAGAAGACATCTTTCTCGTTAGTTGCAAAGTAGTAATGTCCATTTGAGAATAGCAGGATATGTGTGTGTAGAAAGATAATATTTTGGGTAATGTCATGCAAGCAAACTTGTTATTAGGATTATCAGACTCATTCAAAGAATTATAACCAGATTTATGTAGGGTTCTTAAAACCAAATCTTAAGGTCTAATGTGCTACGTCACTCATTGAAGGCGAACTTGGTCTAAGACATATTGAAGATTGTTGCGAATCATCCAAAGTCAGATTATTTCGAAGAAAGGTGATAAAGAATAAATATATTTGATTAAAATGGATGTGTTAGTGTATTACATATAAATACATTACTTGTAATTAATTTATTACATTAGTCTACTGAAGAGGAGAGGCAGCTATCTGTGAAGTACTGAAGATTGACACTTATGTGTCTCTATATCCGGATGGTGAAAAAACAATCCCAAACAAAATTTGTTAATGCATAATTGTGATGAATTTAATGAAGATCGGAATAAGGAAGGAACGAGACTGACAATTATAGCAATAATTAGTTCCACAGAAGTAGAGAAAGAGGTCCCTGAAAAGGCACAATTGTTGTTAGTTTGTTACAGAAATTTCCTTCCATATGCAAACATTGGGAACACTACAGTCTTGCTTGTTCACAGAGATAGTGACCACAGAATAGACTTCATTCTATGACATTCCCTTCCAAACTTGCCACACTATAGGCTGAGTCCTAGAGAATCTGATATTTTGAAAGGACAAGTAGATGAACTGCTGGATCAAGGATTAATCAGGCCCAGTTTCAGCCCTTGTGCTGTTCCTGCCCTTCTAGTCCTTAAGAAATCTAGATAGTTTAGAATGTGCATAGATAGTGGGGCCATTAATCGTACTTGATGCAGTAGAGAATAATAGTAACCCTGCATCTACAGAGCATCTTATTTCTCGAGTGGGCTATAGTTGGCTTGACTTTAGTTAAACCAACTCACATTTCTCTTAAAGAATCCCAAACTCACATCAAATGGGCTGCCCATTACCATTGAAGTGAGTATAAATAAAATGGGCCCAAGGAAGGAGAATCATTATTGAATATTGTGCCAATCAAGGTAATTACCTCTTGATCTTCTCTTTCTACGTTTTTACTATTTCCTTTTTTATCTTTCACTGTTCTTGTCTTCTAGATCTAGATCTAAATCTTGGAGGATTCCAAGTAATCTTCTCCTTTTCCTCCATTGAAGGACATTGTTCTTCTCTTCTTCCTGTTTCAATCCAATTTCCAGGATATTCCCTACATCAGTATTACAGTCAGGTATACGTTTCCTATACTCAGAATTGATGACCTCTTGGTTGAATTGGTTGAAGCCAGAATTTTTTCTCAAAAATAGATTTGAAAAGTGGATACCACTAAATACGAATTAGAGAAGGTGATGAGTGGAAATATGCTTTCAAGAATAAGACAAGATTGTTTTAATGGTTGGTAATGCTATCTGGCTTATCAAATCATCCTCACCTTCATGAAACTTATGGCCCAAGTTCTTCAACATTTGTTTGGTAAATGTGTCATAGTTTATTTTGATGATGTGTTAGTATAGTTAGAATAAAGAAGAAAACATGAAGCATCTAGCAGAGGTGTTAGAGGCCTTAGAGAAAATTCAGTTAAAATTAAATCTGAAGAAATGTGAATTCATAGCTAGAGAAATCCTCTTTTTAAGATTCATAGTGAGTGGTGGTCAACTGAAAATGAACCCTATGAAAACCAGGGCACTTGAAGAATGGCCAACTCCTAAAATAATCACAGAAATTAGGTGTTTCATGGGCCTTGCATCATTTTACAGGAAATTAATTAGAAGTTTTGGGGCTATCACAACATCCATAACTGATTGCTTGAAGAAAGCAAAGTTTAGCTGGACTTAATCTGCAGATGAGAGTATTGACAGAAAAAAGAAATTGTTCAGGGGTCTGTTCTATCTCAAACTGGGCACCCTGTAGCTTATTTTAGTGAAAATTTGGCTAAAGATAGAAGAAATTGGACTACTTATGAGCACGAGTTGTATTCAGCAGTAAGAATTGTATTCAAAGAGAGTTCATTATACATACACACCATTTAGCCTTGAAACAGATTAATTTATGCAGAACAATGTGACTGTTTTGAAGGGTGAGAAGAGTGATGAATCTCTTCTTGATAATCGGTAGAGAGGGAAGAAATCAGATTGGAATCCACCAATTGGTTTCTGTCCTGGCCGAAATTACAGAAAAAGAAGGAAGAAAAAAGAAGAAGAATTAGGAGATAGAAAGTCATAAGGAAAAGAGAGAAAAAATATACCTCACAAATATCCAGCAAAAAAGTAACCCTCCTTTGGGTCCACTTGGTATTTATACTCACATTGTGTGTAGTGGACAGCCTCCACAATGTGAGTCTAAATGGCTTCAAAGGTGAAGCACAATGGCTCGAGCCATCTCGAGCCAAGCTTGGGTCTGTTCAGGAGTGTGTCCTTTCAGTTGAGGCCCAATGCTATTAATTCCAGGGTTGGGGCATTTATTGGCATGTTGAAACCCAATGCTATTAATTCCAGGGTTGGGGTATTTATTGGCATGCTGAGACCCAATGCTATTTATTCCAGGGTTGAGGCATTTATTGGCATGCTGAGAATTATAATAAGCACTCTTATTATATAATGCATTAAGATGCTCTGCATCAGGCGCTTCTTCCCTCATGGCAATTGTCCTCAATTGCGCATCTTCTGCCTCAGGTGGATAATATTTTCGCAGATTTGAAATATTAAATGTAGAAGATATGTTGAAGTCTGCAGGAATGTCCACCACATAAGCATTGTCATTTATTTTCTTCAAGATCTCACACGGGCCAAAAATTTTCGCTTTTAGTTTAGAGTAGGAACCAGCTGGATGTCTATCCTTATGAAGATGTACCATCACAAACTCGCCCACTTCAAAGGATTTAAATTTCTTGGATCTATTTGCTGCTATTCTGTACTGTTCATTGGCTGTCTCAAGAGATTTTTGCACTTGTTCATGGATTTTCTTACTGTTTGACATGATGTCTTCTACCACTGCATTGCTTGATGGAACTGAATTAATATCCATCACTTGCCTAGGCAATTGACCATAAGCTGCCAGAAATGGAGGGCACCTTGTAGATTTATTTGGCATGCTGTTGAAGGAAAATTCAGCTTGGGGAAGGCATTGGTCCCACTGTTTAGGATTGTTACCAACTAAGGTTCGAAGAAGGTTTCCCAATGACCTGTTCACTACCTCTGTTTGCCCGTCTGTTTGAGGGTGGCAGGTGGAACTGAATTTCAGATCGGTATCAAATCTGGTCCACAAAATTCTCCAAAAATGTGAAAGAAATTTAGAATCTCTGTCGGAGACTATAGACTGAGGTACTCCATGGAGTCTGACTACTTCCTTAAAAAAAAGTTTGGCAATATAAGAAGCATCACTTGTTTTTTTACAAGGTAGGAAATGTGCCATCTTAGAGAATCTATCTACTACTACAAATAAAGAATCAAATCCAGCTTTAGTTTTGGGTAGTCCAAGTATGAAATCCATAGAAAGATCTGTCCAAGGCTGGGTTGGAATTGGTAGAGGCATATATAATCCAGTATTTTGCCTAACTCCCTTTGCTTCTTGGCACGTTTGGCACCTCTGAATAAATTTTTCTGTGTCTCTCTTCAAAGATGGCCAATAAAATTTCGATTCCAGCTGAGAAATCACTTTGTCTCTTCCAAAGTATCCTGCTAAACCCCCAGCATGTGTCTCCTGTATTAACTGTAATCGAAGTGAAGTTTTCGGGATGCATAGTCTGTTCTGTTTGAATAGAAAACCCTCTTCAATTTTGAATCCTGTTAGCTTTTCTCCAGCTTCACATTCTTTCCAGATTTCAGAAAAATCATCATCACAGTTATACGAAGTTTTGATAGCATCAAGTGCTGTTATTGTTGCCCTCATGATGGTGAGTACAGATCTTCTTCTACTGAGTGCATCAGCAACTGTGTTATTCTTTCCAGCTTGGTGCTTGATTGTGAAATCGAATTTTTGAAGATACGAAATCCACCTTGCATGCATTCTGTTCGTGTTTGCTGACTTGTTAATGTGTTTTAATGCTAGGTGATCAGTAGATACCACAAATTCCCTCCCACTCAGATATGGCTCCCACACCTTACAAGCTCTAACTAGTGCATACAACTCCTGTTCATAAGTTGTCCAGTTTCTTCTTCCCATAGATAACTTCTCACTGTGGAATGCTACGGGGTGTCCCCCTTGACTCAGAACTGCCCCAACTCCCATAATACTTGTATCGCACTCTAATTCAAACACTTTTTCAAAATCAGGAAGTGGTAGAACAGGGGCTGATTTCAACCTTTCTTTAAGCAACTTAAAAGCTATTTCTGCCTCTTTTGATCACAGGAATTGACCCTTCTTTAAGCAATCAGAAATTGGACTTGCAATAGAGCTGAAATTCTTGATGAACCTTATATAGAAGGAGGCCAAGCCTAAGAAACTACTGACTTCAGTGACGTTGGAGGGTTGAGGCCAATTATCCACTGCTGTAGTTTTCTGTGGATCTACCCGTAAACCCTGCCTACCAACTATGAAACCCAAAAAGGATACTTCCTAGACTAAGAATTCACATTTTTTTAAATTTAACCGAAGTTTGTTGTTGTCAAGGATGGTAAGTACCTTTCTGATATCTCTTAAATGATCATCTCTTGAGTGGCTGAATATAAGTATGTCATCGAAATACACCACTACACAAGCTCTTAGGAGGGGTTTAAGAATTTCTGTCATCAACCTCATGAAGGTAGAAGGGGCATTGGATAGCCCAAATGGCATCACAAGCCATTCATAAAGACCTTGCCTTGTTTTGAAGGCAGTTTTCCACTCATCTCCACCTCTGATCCGGATATGATGATAGCCACTCTTGAGATCTAATTTGGTGAAAAATTGTGCGTCACTTAATTGGTCAAGGAGTTCTTCTAACCTCGGAATAGGGAAACGGTATTTGATGGTTATTTTGTTAATGGCTCTGCTGTCCACACAAAATCTCCATTCACCATTCTTCTTGGGTACTAATAGGGCAGGTACAGCACATGGACTTATGCTAGGTTTAATAAGTCCATCCTTGAGTAACTTTTCTACTTGACTCTGTAGGATATCAGGTTCTTTAGGACTCAATCGGTAGTGAGGCAGATTGGGTATAGAAGCTCCAGGTATGAAGTCTATTCTGTGATCCAAATCTCTGATAGGTGGAAGTTCTGCTGTTTTGTCTGAAGTTACAGCTGGAAATTCATTCAAGATGTTTGTCACACAATATGGAATTGAGTCATCCATCACATTGTCTTTTCCTTTAGAGATTAGAGCAAAACCCTGCAATTCAGTCCTTAATTCTTTCTCAAAAATCTTATGAGTCTGGATCAGGAAATTAGGTTTCTGTTGTGTTGTCTCTGAATCCGAAGGAAGAGGTAACAAGGCAACTCTTCTGTCATCTACCTTGATAATATATTGATTCAGGCGTCCTCTATGATTAGCATCCATATCGAACTGCCAAAGCTTCCCAAGTAACACATGGGTTGCGTCCATGTCCACTATATCACAACGTACTGCTCCTTTATAATTTTTTCCAATTGACAATGGCACTTTACAGCAATACTTCACTTGTACTTTGTCGTCATTTCTGATCCACCCCACTGTATAAGGGTGAGGGTGGTCTTCAAATTCGAGCCCCAACTTCTTTGCTGCTTTTTCTGAGATAAGGTTGTCGGTACTCCCATTATCAATAATGATGGTGCATACCTTGCCATGAATAGTTCCCCTGGTCCTGAATAGATTGGACCTCTGAGATAAATCAGTGGTAGGTAGGACACTGCAAGTTTTATGAATCAGACATGACAAAGCTGGTCCTTCATCGGGATAGTCCTCATTTTCAGGTTCAGAATCAGATTGCACTGTATGCTGGTCCTCAATAGG
>LFYR01001978.1:1059698-1075894 GCA_001185155.1 Zostera marina
GAGAGAAATGGCCGGCCGGATTAGAAGAAGGCTTCAAACTAAAATAAATTTAACATAGAAATTAAATTTCACTAAATTAACACTACATAAACACCAATAAATACTACAAACAGTACATATATCATATTAAAATGAAACAGAATTCCAAAATTTAACTATATATCATTTTGGCAGGCAGAGCATGTGCTATGCATAACTGCTGCTACTTTCGGAATTCCAAAATTGGATCGTATTATTGAAGACCATAGTGTAGTGTACAGAACAATAAGAATGGTAAATACAAGTTATATAGAAGCATCAAAGAAAAATCACGTTAATTTAACCAAATATGCATAACTTGATTTCATTTTTCCATACCTCACATATCAAAAAAACATTTACAAACATCATTTTAAATCCCAATCAACCAAAAATCCTATTCAAAGCAAAAATAAATTCCAATTCAAAGCAAAAAAACTTCATTTTGTTGCTCTTACCTATTCAAAGCAAATCCTACATTTTGTCCCACATCGATTTGCATGAATACGAAAATTAAAATTAAAATCAACTTCATTTTCATTTTTACATCAAAACAATGTACCACACTTGATTTTACATGCTGTCATAACATTAATATTATAATGGAATTGATTTGCTAAACAAAAAAACTACATCCTGATTGCAACCATTACATACATAAAAACATGCACAAATATCAGGTCAATTCCATCAAAACATGCACACCTTAAAAAGGAATTTCAATACCATAGATTGCATAGAGTACGACACCCTATCTAAATGAAAAACAGTACATAGATTGCAATACCATAGATTACATAGATTACATGAGTACAATACCATAGACATGCACAATCTAGCCATTACATAGATTGCAAAAAAAAAAAAATCTTTCCACATAGAGTACGACACCCTAAAATCACAACTAAATATATTAAAATCACAATTAAAATCAAAACAGTACATATATTACAAATAAAGTCAATTAACTAAATCAAATATAATTAACTAACTAACTAAATCAAATATAATCAAAACAGTACATAAGTCAATTAATTAACTAACTATAATTAACTAAAATAAACAAAACTAAATCAAACCACCAATATCAAAACCCCTAAATAAAACCCCCAATATCAAAACCCCTAAAAAGAGTAAATCACAATTACTAACCCCACATCACAAATTCCCATCACAAATTCACAATGCATGATTTTTTTTTTAAAATCAAAAGACAAATCATTGGAAAGTATGATTTAAAATCATAAACCCCCAAATCACAAATCAAAAGACAAAATTAATATAATTTATAAAAACAGTAAAACCCTAATCTAAATTAACTAAAATCAATAAATGATAAAAATAAACTAAAAACAGTAAATAAACCCCCCTAAATAACATCAGTAAATAAACTAAATAAAAACCAACAAATAATAAACCTAACATCAATAAATCAAACCTAAATCAAACCCTAAAATCTAACTACAATAAATCAACCTAACATCTAACCATAAAATCAAACCCCCAAATACATATATAAGCCCCCAAATAATAAATACATAAACCCTAAATGTCATAAACCCACAAATACATGAACCCCAATGTCATACAACCATAACCCCCTAATTTAATCAAATAACATACATCAAATGAAGAACAAAATAGAAAATGTAGAAGAATAGAAAAAGATAATAAGATAAGGAGAAGATGAAGAAGTAGAACATGAAGATGAAGATCAAGAAGGGGAGATTATTACCTTGGGGAGGAATGGCCGGAGTGCTCAATCAAACGCCCTTGGGGAGAACTTTCGAAACCTTGGGAGAAGTTTGGGAAAATTTGGGAGAGTTTGGGAGAGTTTGGGAGAGTTTGGGAGAGTTTGGGAGAGTTTGGGAGAGTTTGGGAGAGTTTGGAGAAGTGAGGAAACCGTTGGGAGAAATGAGAAAAGTCTGGAAATTTTTTTCTTATATAAAAATTTCCCGGCGGCCTGGCCGCCGGGAAATACTTAAGTTTCGTTTGACTAAGTTTGACTGTACGGGGGACCACGGCGGCGCAAGTTGTAATTTTAGGGTTTCCAAAAAATCCTGGCGGCCAGGCCGCCGGCTACTGAAAAAAATAAGCGGGAAAAAGTATCCAGCGGCCAAGCCGCCAGCTATTTTTCTCCCGACCATTGAGGGTTTTAGTATACCGGCGGCCAGGCCGCCGGATCACTTCTTCCCGACCGTTGGTGAAATTGACGCTGGCGGCCAGGCCGCTGGCATTTTTTACAAAAAAATATTTCGTCGGCCTGGCCGCCAGAAAATTTCTCTCATTTACGAGGGAAAATTATGCAGGCGGACAAGTGTGACCTTCCGTCGGCCTGGCCGCCGGGAGATGGGCGCCAGAACTGCGCTGGTTTTTTGTAGTGTCCCTTAGAAGCTTCTCCTCCAGAAATTGCTATAATTTCCCCAATGTTACCTCCATCTTCCTCATTTCTGACGGCATGATGCCCGATCGGTGCCATTGCCGTACGGTGTGCTAGAGGTCCTGGAGGTATTTATCGTGTTTGTAGAAGCTAGGTTATGTATCTCTTGTATCTTCTCCAGTGCTCTCGCTAATACCCAACATTCATCTGCTGTATGACCTCTATCCTTATAATATTCGCAATATCTACTTGCGTCTCTAAATATCACCGTGTCTGCCCGCATGGGCCGTGATTCTGGTAGTGTTCCCCTGCCCCTCAAATTTAAAAATATTTGTCTCTGATTTGGTAGTGATACTGGCCTTGGAGGTCCTTCTCTATAGAAGCCTTCCACCGGGAGTCCTCTTCTATAGGAATTTTCTACGGGGGGAGCTTCCCTTGGTGGTCCATCTCTAGAATTTTTCGCAAACTTGTTTTCTTGTTGCCTGCTCTCTACTCTTGGTTGCCTCTGTTGAAAATTTCTATCAGACTGTCCTCTTTCCCTTTGTCGAATATGTTTATATTTTTCTTCATGGTACTCCTCCACATTCGACTCTTTGTATGATCTCTCCATTGCCTCTGCGAAAGTTATTGGCGGATCCCGTACGAGGTCTCCCGAGAATCTGGTTGGCCGCAACCCATTGATTAATGCCATCAAAATTGCCTCCTCTGAGCACACAACTCTTTGTATTGCCGCTGCAAACCGGTCCATGTACTCGCGCGTTGATTCTTGATCCCCTTGCCTGACAGTAAGTAGTACAGTGTTCAACCCTTTCCTCCTTATTTTATGTCAGAACGCAACCTTAAATGCTTTCTCAAGGTCCTCGAACGAATTAATACTTCTCGATGACAGTTTCCTGTACCAACCCACTGCCTCTCCTTTAAGAGTTCTCCTAAACATTCTACACCATATATCCTTTCGCCTCGTTGTGTCCTCCATTTCCGTACGGAATGAATGAATGTGATCTTCTGGGTCAGTATTTCCTTCGTATACTGTGATTTTAGGGGTGCGCCACCCCTTCGGGTATTCTTGTGACAGCAAATGCTATGCGAGTGCTTCCTCATTTCCAGTCCGCGTGGGGTAATTGTGCCGATAAAATTTCGTTTCTTCCTAAAATTTGCATGTATCTATCTGTCATTAATGTAGACATTCTTTCTTGCATCTGCCTCTGACTATTTTCTAGTCCCGTTATGATTGATAGAAGACGAGTATTTTCTTCTTCTACTATATTTTATTCTCTTCTTGGTTGTCTATCCCTGTGCCGCTCGGGCGCGGTTGAGCGCGTTCTGCTTCGTTCCGGTGTACTAGAGTGTGCTTCGCTATTTTGGTGTATCCTGTTAACTGATCGGAGATTATTCCCGGCTTGTTTTCGAGGAGTGCAAAGTTCCTACCTGGTGTCCTCATAAATTTTTCTGACCGAACAGTGATTCTCCTGCGCGATAGACGGTATTTGATTTTTACGGCCAACCGATAGGGGCTGACTCGCGTCCGTTGTCGCCGTGATTTCTAGATTTTCTTCCGTCTGGTTAATCCACTCTTGCTGCTCTGAATCCATTTCACGTCAGGTTCACCACTGATGATTTAGTATTAAACCTATACACCCTCTGTTCTCCCTTGTTCTAATCGACCCCTCAGGGTATTTATACATTTTCCTACTGAACTTACTGGACTGGGCTTCTACCGGGTTACATCTTACCCAACCCATATGTGAAGACCCAACCTAATTGGGTTAAATTCGGCCCGTCTGGAGCCTACCCCACCCGTCTGGATCCTACCCGACCCGTCTGGATCCTACCCGACCCGTCTGGATCCTACCCGACCCGTCTGGGTCCTACCCGACTTCCCTTACTAGGCCATTTGGGCATGTCATCCTTGTTCCTGGGGCAGCCCTGGTTTGATGGACCAGGGGTATCATCATACAAGAATTATCACATGCACTCAGCCTAGAGTGCGTTCAAAAGCGCTCACCCTAGTTAAGCCGTCTGATCTTCTCCCTCCATATCTAGGCGGTCCTTTCATTTATAGTTTTTTATAGTTTTTTATAGTTTTTGTTGCACAGATCTCGGTGTACAATATATATTTTTTCACTATCTTACCTACCTATGATACCTACGTGTACCTTACCTATGGCAGTACATCACGTTTGCTTTTTTCACCTTATCTGTCATGACCTATTCACGTACACTCCTTCGTACCATCTTCTTTTTTTGATTTTTTAACCTCGTCGGATTCCTTTTTTTTTTTGAAATTTTTCTTCAACACCCATTCATCTCCCTTGGTATATACCTCCAATCTTTATTCAACAAAAGTTTTTTTTTCTTTTCATCTAATATTCGAAAATATCTAACATTCTAACCGCATGTTTCTCTATTTTTCTCTCTATTTTTCTTGCGTCATATGTTACTCTAAGTTTTTTTCTTTTCATCTAGTACTTGAAAATCTCTAACCGTCTATTTCTCTAATTTTCTTGTCATCTCCTACTCTTCATTTGCCATCTCCTACTTGTGTCATATTTTTGTCGAAGTTCTGTGCAGTCTCGACGTTTTGCCTAAGTTAGTCAGACCTTTCTAATGGGTTGTCCGGCATTCTTATCATTTAAAATGATTTTCCAGCATCCGACAACCGGCATACGACATTTAGTTTTGGTTCTATCTATTTGATCGATCAATCCTCACCAAATTAAGTGGGAGCAAACACTAAAATATAAAAACCAAAAGGAAAAACAAGAAGATAAACCCAAGTGATTAATTTGGATCTATAGCAAAAGACTCCAAAACATGAACCAGGAAGGAAGAGCGAGGAGCATGAAACCATGCATCGACCACTCATCTGAGATCAAAGTAGAAAAAAACAAAGGAACGCTAAAAATCCAAACAAACAAACGTACACCTCCATTCAAACCGGAAAAGACTCCCAAAATCAATAATCGAGACAGTCAAATGGAAACGAAGGCTCGAAAATATATATAACCAACTAACACTGCGAATTCTGCAGCTAGCTAGCAGTGGAGGGTACGTTGAGTATATAGATATGGACGGAAGGAAGGTAGGGAAGTAGCTAGCTAGAAGATGAGGAAGATGGGGAGGAGGATGGGGTGGAAGGATGAGGCGAAAAGGAGATTGGATAGGAAAAGGTGGAGAATAAGGAGTTTCGGAAGACATGTAAGCCTTATTGATGGAAAGTTTGAGGTCGGTCAGAACTTGGATTGCTTCAAGTAAGAACCCACGTTTCCTCGCGCTCTCCACTTGAGAAAGAAAAGAAAAAACGTACATACTCAAACACGACCAAGTGAATTCAAACCACCGCCTCTTTAGATTTACAGAGAGAAGAGAAGGAGAGTCTCTCATCTTGACGAGAGTTGCGATGGCACAAACCAAAAGAACAGATTTCAGGGGAGGAAAAACAAATCGAAAAAAGAAGAAAAAAAATCACCTTGGTGTGTTTATCCGGTTGACCAACTTCTGGTATTCATCCAATGATCCGGCCACTCCATTTTGGAAGAGAGAAAGAAAAAATCTGTTCTTGTTCCCTGAGCCGAAACCCACACCCAAACTCGCCGGAGAAGAGAAGACCAACGCGATGGAGAGTCAAAATTTATACACACTTGAAAACTTGATTCTTCAACTCGTCAAAACAGAAGACTTGAAAACCTTCTTGCCCAATGAAGCAAAGTGGGTGAAGGGGAGTTAGTATTTAAAGCCGCCAAGAAACTTAAAACAAAATAAACATTAATAGTTCAACACGACATCACGACGTGTGTTGTCAGAGAGACGGAGATCGCGAAAACTTCAACGGAGAGACTGGAGAAAACGAAGGTATTGATCGTTTGGCAAAGGAGAAACTAGAGAGCGCGGAAAATGGAGAATACGATGACAAATAGTGAGAAATGAGAGAGAAAGGTGACATAGTAGTGATGGTGGGAAAAAAGAGTGAATAGTGTTATTTCGAAAGGATGGGTGAGCAGTTGTCATATGGAAGTTTTTTCAGTCTACAAATTGTATTATAAGAGAGGCTTAGTCAGGATTGAACAAAAAATTTATCATTACACTAATAGACGGTTATTATTAAATCATCCATCTCGCAAACAATTTTTAGAAATTAGACGGCCTAGATGACAGGACGCTTTTGAGCGTCTCTTGGTGTGTGCTTCTCTGATGTTTGTTGTAAAAAAATAAATATATGTACACTTAGGCCTTAGGGACTTACGATTGCAAACTTTATATATGACTCACGTTCCCATTTATTGAAAGCCTTTGTAAATATCCTTTTGCGGGTACTAAATGGAATGGTAGTGCGAGCCGGATCGAGGTAGAACTTCAGTTGACGAACCTATTGTAATAGCGCGCATCGGCCGGAGGTAGAAGATCGGCGCTGTTGGACGGAGATTGAGAAACGCGAGGAGAATTCCCCGAAGGGCCGGAGGTGAAGATAGAGAATATCTCGTAGGATCCTGAGGTTGAAGAAAGAATTGGGTTGTTGGAAATTTCATACCGCCTCTGTTTCATTCATACTATTTATAACAGTCGTCTACCAACCATGTTCGCAATCCACTAATTATAACTAACTCTTATTTAATATGCTACTCGTAAATGAATTCGTCCTTGCGTGTAGATCTCTGGGTTCTGATTGGACGAGCCAGAATGGGTTCGGCCAGAGTGGGTTCCTGGTCCCGCAAGTTTACTTCTAAGTGGAGTTCCGATTCCAGAACCTCTTCCGTCGTAGCTTGGTCAATTAAGATTGTTACATCACCTTCGCCTTCCAAACGAACCTTGTCCGGCCTCAAGGTTTGAGCTGGGATTTAAGTGAGCCACCCAGTCGAGATCCTCCCACGTCCGCTCCGATGTTGGAAGTCCTTTCCAGTCTACGAGCACTTGCTCTGTTTTTCTACCTTTACGAACAATAATACGATAGGCCAAAATCGTTGTTGGAACTACCACCGGGTGTGCCTCCAGAGCTTTAGAGGGTAAGGCCAATCGTTGTCCTTCTTGCGATGATCCCACAAACGGTTTTAATAAAGAAATGTGGAATACTGGGAAAATGCTGTTGCCTGTCGGTAGCTCCAGCCGATAAGGAACTCCATTGATCTTCTTCACGATCTTGTAAGGACCATAATATTTCTTGCTCAGTTTAGTGGAAGATCTTTTGTCTACCGAATTTTGCCGGTACGGCCTTAACTTCAGCCAAACCAACTCCCCTTCCTGGAACTCCCCAGTGTTTCCACTTCCCATCCATTTACTTCTTCATACGTTATTCTTGCGCACTTTGTAGGTTGTCTTTTAATTCCATCAGTATCTTCTGTCGTCTTTGTAGTTCCAGATCAACAGCTTCCACCCTAGAGTCTCCCGGTTGATAGGGCATCATGGTGGGTGGTGGACGCCCATACACAATTTCGAATGGCGTCGTCCCGAGGCTATGATGAAAAGCTGTGTTGTAACACAGTTCGGCCTATGGAAGTAGCTACTTCCAGTAGCGTGGGTTGTCCTGTATGGTTTCCCTCAAATATTTTTCGATCGTCTTATTAACGATCTCTGTCTGTCCGTCCGACTCAGGATGATAGGCAGACGACATGTTTATTGTGGTTCCACTCCTTCGGAACAGCTCCTGCCAAAATTTATTCAAGAACACTATGTCTCTGTCCGATACCAGCTTCTTCGGAATTCCATGATGTCGAACGATGTGATCCGTGAAGAATTGAGCCACTGTTACTGTGGTATACGATTCCGTCCGACTCTCCAAATGGCAATATTTGGAGAGGCGATCTACAACGACTGCTATGACAGAGTGACCCCCGACTGGAGGAAGACCAGTGACGAAGTCGATGCTAACCTCCTCCCAAAATTGCTATTGAAATATTCAGAGGATGTAGAAGTCCCAAGGTCTTCTCTGGCGGGACTTTGATCTGCTGCCAGATCAAGCATTTCGAGATGAACATCTTTACTTGTCAGGTCATCCCTTGTCAGTAAAATTGTAATCGGACTCGCTGAAGCGTCCGATAGTATTCCCCATGACCGCCCGACCGAGATCCATGTAATTCCTTGAGAATGTCCGTCTTTGATCCAGAGTCCGGCCCGATACAATACCTCCATTTAAACATTAGAAAATCCCCAATTATCGCGAACCCTTCCCGAGCTTCACGATTAATCACTTGGACCCGGATTTAAGCCATCCATTCATCAGTTTTATTTTCCGTACGCATCTTGTCCACCCAATCAGCCACTGGTTTTCCTGCTAATAGACTGAGTTGACTTCCCACTAACTCTTGTTCCTCTTCCGGCAACCGTGACAGGGCGCTGGCAACTATATTTTCCTTCCCTCTCCGGTAGATAATTTCAAATGAATATCCCAGTAGGTTCGTCAGAAAGAACTGCTGCTCGAGAGTCTGAATTGTTTGATTCAGTAGATTCTTTAGGGAGCGATGATCTGTTCAGATAATGAACGCCCCGTCGAGGAGATAATGTCTCCACGTCCGAACAGAGTCTGTGATTGCCCACAGTTCTTTAGCATAGGTCGAAGCCTTCTGCCGCAATGCTGATAGCTTCTTACTATAGAACGCCACTGGGTGTTCATTCTGTAACAGCACCGCGCCCATGCCAACTTCACAAGCATCCGTTTCCAGTACGAATGGTAGATCAAAAATTAGGTAGATGAGGACGGAAGCCGTGATCAAGATGTTCTTTAGTTCTTTGAATGTCACCTCTTTGAAGTTGTTCTTTTTTAATAGGTTGGTTATTGGAGCAGCTACGTACTTGGGCGTAGCGGCTGATGAAACGCCGGTAATACCCAGTTAGCCCCAAAAAAGCTCTGACTTGTCAGATAGTAGTCGGTACTGGCCAAGACTCGATTGCAGAGATCTTGTCGGGATCTGGCCGGATACCCTCGGTTGTGATTACATGACCTAAATAAGTCAGTTCCTTCAATCCAAAGCAGCACTTGGATCTTCGAACAAATAAACAATTCTCGCTCAGTATCGTGAATACCACCTCCAAGTTGTGAAGATGTTCCTCCGTCGAGCGGCTATATATCAGAATATCATCGAAAAAGATGACTACGAACATCTGCAAGTGCTCTGCAAACAGGTTGTTCATCGTCGCCTGAAATTTAGCCGACGCGTTCGTCAGCCCAAACGGCATTACAATGAACTCATAATGTCTGTGATGTGTTCGGAACACCGTCATCGGAATGTCCCCCTCCCTAATCCGAATCTGGTGATAGCCCAGAACCTCAGGTAACAACAGACTCGGAAGTTCATATGCGAGATGGCAGAAATACGCAACCTCCCTTCGTTCAACCATGCGATGTAGTCCATAACTTGATAACCCCGACTCCATCATTTGAGAGTTACCTCGTAATTTCGCCACAACATTCCCAAAATCAAACTCGAGAGTTAACTGTTTGTAATCCGTTTTCACGACACCCAGAGTCTCTAACCACTGTACCCCCAGGACGACATTCGCGCATTCCATCGTTAAAACAAATGTCCTGGGTGATTACTGCCTCCTGGATTGTGATCACTACCTGCCGACAGACTTCTCGGCATATCAAATATTTTATCAATTGTAATCTTTTTTCTGTGCTAAAATTCAATTTACAAATGTATGCAAAATTATATTTCAATTTGGACACGCAAATATGTTTCGATCTCAAATTAATTGTCAGTGATCAAAAGCAATTACTAGGAATGGCAAGTAAATTTTAATTATATCAATATAAAATAGTTTATATCAAATCTAAAACTCTCAATATAATTTTATAAAAATTTAATTTGTACGATTTACATTAAATTATTATTTATAAGTTTATGCACATATTTAATGACATTTAAATAAATTATGACCTAAAATGAACAACTTGTAATTAAATGTGGGGTTGGGGTTGGATTTAATGGTGAGAAATATGGGGTTGGATATTATGATAACTTCAGATGTGGGGTTGGACACAATGGTGAGAATTGATGTATCACCCCACTTTAGATGGAGTACTTAAGTTTGTCCATATATTTTGTGGTCATCAAATAAAATAATTTGGACACGCAAATATGTGTCGATCATAAATTCATGATTAGTGAAAAACAACTAATTAGAGTATTTGTCAACATTAATTATAAATTTTCTCTACGTGAAAAGTTAGAAGAGAAAAATAAAATATTTTTATTTTTTCTTAATTAAAATAGTTTATAAATTGTAATCTATTTTCTGTCATAAAAGTCAACTTACAAATGCATGCAAAATTGTATTTTAATTTGGACACGCAAATATGTTTCGTTGTGAAATTAATTGAGAGTGATCAAAAGCAATTACTTGGTATGGCAAGTAAATTTTAATTATATCAATATAAAAAAGTTTATATCAGAATCACAAACTATCAATATATTTATATAAATTTTTAATTTATACGACTTACATTAGATTATTATTTATAAGTTTATGCACACATTTAATGACATTTAAATAAATTATGACCTAAAATGAACAACTTGTAATTAAATGTGGGGTTGGGGTTGAATTTAATGGTGAGAAATAATGTTGAGAAATTTGGGGTTAAGGTTGGATAATAACACTTCAGATGTGGGGTTGGATTCAATGGTGAGAATTGGTGTATTGACGGTACACGCATGTTTTTTGTGCTCTCTTCAGGGGGGGTACTGGTGAGACATGCCTGATTACGTCAGTCACTCCCAGCAACGTCCTTCAACAAGGACTTGGGTTCTGTCTCTTTATGCCGAACCCCGGAGAGCTCCACGCTGCGGGCCAGTGTCAACGTCAAGTGCTCAAGTCAACCCCTGGTAATCGCCGATTGGGACTACCAAGTCGTCGATTCCAGAGGCGAACCACCGATTCCAGGCCAGGTTGGTCAGTTCTTATAGGCTGCCAACCTGGCTCTTGGGGAATCAATGGTTCCCCTCAGAGTCGGCGACTCCCATACATGAGTTGTCGATTCCCAAGCGTTACTTGACCAGGCCCGCGTCATTATAGCGCCCTTAAACGGGCACCATAATGGTGTGAACCCCACAGACAATGAATGAGAAACGCCCCAAGGACCCTATAAAAAGGGACCTTGGGGGGTCCTCATTCATCATCCAATCCTCTCCTCTCACACTTGACACAACTCCAACCAGAGCGCACCTAGGAGCCCGAATCGCCGACTCCCACACCTGAGTCGCCGATTCCCCTCCTCTTTTACAGGTATTTGACGTAGAGCGCGCGTCGTGGACTCCAAAGCCTCCGCCTCACTTCGCAACCCCGCGAGTCCCCCGGTAGCAGATTACGTGCTTCGTCATGTATTACCCCACTTTAGATGGAGTACTGGGGTTTGTCTATATATTTTGTGATCATGAAATAAAATAATTTGGACACGCGAATATGTGTCGATCATAAATTCATGATTAGTGAGAAGCAACTAATTAGAGTATTTGTCAACATTAATTATAAATTTTTCTCGAAGTGAAAAGTTAGAAGGGAAAAATAAAATATTTTTAATTTTTCTTAATTAAAATAGTTTATAAATTGTAATCTATTTCCTGTGCTAAAATTCAACTTACAAATGTATGCAAAATTGTTTTTTAATTTGGACACGCAAATATGTTTCGATGTTAAATTAATTGCAATTGATCAAAAGCAATTGTTAGGTATGGAGAGTAAATTTTAATTATATGAATATAAAAAAGTTTATATCAGAATCTCAAACTCTCAATCTAATTATATAAAAGATTTAATTTATACGATTTACATTAGATTATTATTTATAAGTTTATGCACATATTTAATGACATTTAAATAAATTATGACCTAAAATGAATAACTTGTAATTAAATCAGGGGTTGGGGTTGGATTTAATGGTGAGAATTAGTGTTTAACCGCACTTTAGATGGAGTACTGAAGTTTGTCCATATATTTTGTGATCATGAAATAAAATAATTTGGACTCGCAAATATGTGTCGATTATATATTCATGATTAATGAGAAACAACTAATTAGAGTATTTGTCAACATTAATTATAAATTTTTCTCGACGTTAAAAGTTAGAAGGGAAAATTTATATATTTTTAATTTTTCTTAATTAAAATAGTTTATAAATTGTAATCTATTTCTATGCTAAAATTCAACTTAGAAATGTATGCAAAATTGTATTTTAATTTGGACACGAACATATGTTTCGATCTCAAATTAATTGCAATTGATCAAAAGCAATTATTAGGTATGGAGAGTAAATTTTAATTATATCAATATAAAAATGTTTATATCAGAAGCACAAACTATCAATATATTTATATAAATTTTTTAATTTATACTACTTACATTAGATTATTATTTATAAGTTTATGCACACATTTAATGACATTTAAATAAATTATGACTTAAAATGAACAACTTGTAATTAAATGTGGGTGGGGTTGGGGTTGGATTTAATGGTGAGAAATAATGTTGAGAAATTTGGGGTTAAGGTTGGATAATAACACTTCAGATGTGGGGTTGGATTCAATGGTGAGAATTGGTGTATTGACGGTACACGCATGTTTTTTGTGCTCTCTTCAGGGGGGAGTACTGGTGAGACATGCCTGATTACGTCAGTCACTTTCAGCAACGTCATTCAACATGGACTTGGTCGGGTTCTGTCGCTTTATGCCGGACCCCGGAGAGCTCCACGGTGCGGGCCAGTGTCAACGTCAAGTGCTCAAGTCAACCCCTGGTAATCGCCGATTGGGACTACCAAGTCGTCGATTCCAGAGGCGAACCACCGATTCCAGGCCAGGTTGGTCAGTTCTGATAGGCTACCAACCTGGCTCTTGGGGAATCAATGGTTCCCCTCTGAGTCGGCGACTCCCATACCTGAGTTGTCGATTCCCATGCGTTACTTGACCAGGCCCGCGTCATTATGGTGCCCTTAAACGGGCACCATAATGGTGTGGACCCCACAGACAATGAATGAGAAACGCCCCAAGGACCCTATAAAAAGGGACCTTGGGGGGTCCTCATTCATCATCCAATCCTCTCCTCTCACACTTGACACAACTCCAACCAGAGCGCACCTAGGAGCCCGAATCGCCGACTCCCACACCTGAGTCGCTGATTCCCCTCCTCTTTTACAGGTATTTGACGTAGAGTGCACGTCGTGGACTCCAAAGCCTCCGCCTCACCTCGCAACCCCGCGAGCCCCCTTGTAGCAGATTACGTGCTTCATCATGTATCACCCCACTTTAGATGGAGTACTGGGGTTTGTCCATATATTTTGTGATCATGAAATAAAATAATTTGGACACGCGAATATGTGTCGATCATAAATTCATGATTAGTGAGAAGCAACTAATTAGAGTATTTGTCAACATTGATTATAAATTTTCCTCGGCGTGAAAAATTAGAAGGGAAAAATAAAATATTTTTAATATTTCTTAATTAAAATAGTTTATAAATTGTAATCTATTTTCTGTGCTAAAATTCAACTTACAAATGTATGCAAAATTGTTTTTTAATTTGAACACGCAAATATGTTTCGATCTTAAATTAATTGCAATTGATCAAAAGCAATTGTTAGGTATGGCAAGTAAATTTTAATTATATCAATATAAAAAAGTTTATATCAGAATCACCAACTATCAATATAATTATATAAATTTTTTAATTTATACGACTTACATTAGATTATTATTTATAAGTTTATTCACACATTTAACGACATTTAAATAAATTATGACCAAAAATGAACAACTTGTAATTAAATGTGGGGTTGGATTTAATGGTGAGAAATAATGGTGAGAAATTTTGGGTTAAGGTTAAATAATAACACTTCAGATGTGGGGTTTGATTCAATGGTAAGAATTGGTGTATTAGCGGTACACGCATGTTTCTTATGCTCTCTTCAGGGGGGAGTACTGGTGAGACATTCTTGATTACGTCAGTCACTCCCAGCAACGTCCTTCATGAAGAAGGACTTAGATTCCGTCGCTTTATGCTAGACCCCCGGAGAGCTCCACGGTTGCGGGCAAGTGTCTACGTCAAGTGCTCAAGTCAACCCCTGGTAATCGCCGATTGGGACTACCAATTCGCCGATTTTAGAGGCGAACCACCGATTCCAGGCCAGGTTGGTCAGTTTTGGTAGGCTGCCAACCTGGCACTTGGGGAATCAATGGTTCCCCTCTGAGTCGGCGACTCCCATACCTGAGTCGCCGATTCCCAGGCGTTACTTGACCAGGCTCGCGTCATTATGGCGCCCTTAAACGGGCACCATAATGGCGTGGGCCCCACAGACAATGAATGAGAAACGCCCCAAGGACCCTATAAAAAGGGACCTTGGAGGGTCCTCATTCATCATCTAATCCTCTCCTCTCACACTTGACACAACTCCAACCAGAGCGCACCTAGGAGCCCGAATCGCCGACTCCCACACCTGAGTCGCCGATTCCCCTCCTCTTTTGCAAGTATTTGATGTAGAGCGCGCGTCGTGGACTCCAAAGCCTCCGGCTCACCTCGCAACCCCGCGAGCCCCCTGGTAGCAGATTACGATTTTCATCATGTATCACCCGACTTTAGATGGAGTACTGAAGTTTGTCAATATATTTTGTGATCATGAAATAAAATAATTTTGACACGCAAATATGTGTCGATCATAAATTCATTATTAATGAGAAGCAACTAATTAGAGTATTTATCAACATTAATTATAAATTTTTCTCGACGTATAAAATTACAAGAGAAAATTAATTTTTTATTTTTTCTTAATTAAAATAGTTTATAAATTGTAATATATTTTCTGTGCAAAAATTCAACTTACAAATGTATACAAAATTATATTTTAATTTGGACACCCAAATATGTTTGGATCCCAAAATAATTGCAAGTGATCAAAAGCAATTGCTTGGTATGGCATGTAAATTTTAATTATATGAATATAAAAAAGTTTATATCAGAATCTCAAACTCTCAATCTAATTATATAAAAGATTTAATTTATACGATTTACATTAAATTATTATTTATAAGTTTATGCACATATTTAATGACATTTAAATAAATTATGACCTAAAATGAACAACTTTTAATTAAATGTGGGGTTGGGGTTAGGGTTTGATTTAATGGTGAGAATAAATGGTTAGAAATGTGGGGTTGGGGCTGGATAATATGATGACTGTAACATCTCTTGTTGGAATGTTGACGGTCCTAAATCTTTTTCACATAAAATATACACACATGATGGTGAGTATAGTAAATTAATAACAATGCAATATCAGATGAACACGCTCATAAGTTTAGGTATCAATATTGATGGGGGTGAAACCCGACCAGTACTCCAAGACGCGCAAGCAAGCGCCAAGCGGGGAACTCCAAGGGAAACCGGACCGGGACTCAAGTGCGCAGAGCTCTGCTTCGCTAGGAATCCTTCTTCTCCAAATGACTTGCCTCTAATGAGTGGGGGGTGCCCTCTATTTATAGGGGTTCTTATGGGGGCAATATGGTCATTTGGGCAGTAACTGCCTAACTGCCCAACTGATCAGATTGGGTCCAGGGGTCGACTTTCCAGAGATCGACTTTCTGGGGGTCGACTTTCCAGAGATCGACTTTCTGGGGGTCGACTTTCCTGGTACTATGGTCTGTGTGTCGGACCTTGTACTATCAGTATTCCCCCCTCTTTGCGTGCTGGGATATGGATTTTTGGTGATGTCCCAGGATGCAAGATCCTCTCTCACCAGTATTCCCCCCTCTCTACACCTGTGAGGTTGTATCTATGCTTCCACGGAGGTTGTCACGCGCTTTTTGCCAACTATTGTCCG
>LFYR01001978.1:1078086-1089202 GCA_001185155.1 Zostera marina
ACCTTCTGTTTTGAAGGTTTCGAATTCCTTGTTAATTGTCGACGTCTATCCCCCTTCTGGGAATGTCGAACTCAATTTTCTGTGGAATGTCGATCCTGACCTTCTATTTTGAAGGTTTCGAATTCCTTGATAAATGTCGACGTCTATCCCCCTTCTGGGAATGTCGAACTCAATTTTCTGTGGAATGTCGATCCTAACCTTCTGTTTTGAAGGTTTCGAATTCCTTGATAAATGTCGACGTCTATCCCCCTTCTGGGAATGTCGAACTCAATTTTCTGCGGGATGTCGATCCTGACCTTCTGTTTTGAAGGTTTCGAATTCCTTGATAAATGTCGACGTCTATCCCCCTTCTAGGAATGTCGAACTCAATTTTCTGTGGAATGTCGATCCTGACCTTCTATTTTGAAGGTTTCGAATTCCTTGATAATGTCGACGTCTATCCCCCTTCTGGGAATGTCAAACTTAATTTTCTGTGGAATGTCGATCCTGACCTTCTGTTTTGAAGGTTTCGAATTCCTTGGTGAATGTCGACGTCTATTCCCCTTCTGGGAATGTCGAACTCAATTTTCTGTGGAATGTCGATCCTGACCTTCTGTTTTGAAGGTTTCGAATTCCTTGTTAAATGTCGACGTCTATCTCCCTTCTAGGAATGTCGAACTCAATTTTCCTGTATTTACATTCCTTTGTAATTCTTGTTAAATCAATCAATATATGGAATGTATTTTTAGGTGTTCTGATTACCAATAATAGTTAACTAAACAACACATTACTTAAGTAGTTCAAACTATTACAACGAGTACTATAATCCTACTTGATTATTAAAAATACAACCGTAGGTTATCTGCGTGCCAAGTGTTGGGAATGCCCGTTCCATCTTCCCGTTTTAACTTGTACGTGCCTGGTCGGAGTTCTTCCTCCACCACATATGGTCCTTCCCAATTCGCGCCTAGTTTGCCTTTAGAGCAGTCTTTCCGCCGACAGTCGCTCTTCTCCATACTAGGCTCCCTTTTCTTATCGCTTTACCCCTGACATTCTTGTCGTGATATCTAGCGATACTTTGTTTGTAAGCTGCATTCTTTGCCTGTGCATTATCCCTAAGCTCGTCCACCAAGTCTAGAGTTTTCGCACATGATCTCATGTTTTCTTCCATGTCATATGATAATACTCTGACTGTTGGAATGCTTAGCTCTGTTGGGATTAGTGCTTCCATTCCATATGCTAGTGAGAACGGGGTTTCTCCGGTGGGTGTCTTTTCAGTGGTTCTATACGCCCACGGGATCTCTGGTAGCAGATCTGCCCACGAACCTTTGGCCTGTTCGACTTTTTTCTTCAGTCCCTGAACAATGGCTCTGTTTGTGACTTCTACTTGCCCATTACCCTGTGGTCTGTATATCGATGAAAAATGGATTCTAGAGCCCATGTTCTCGCACAATCTCGTAAACTCCCCACCGGTAAACTGTGTCCCATTATCTGTCACTATATGCATTGGAACACCGAATCTGCACATTATGCACTTGAAGACAAACTTTGTTGCTGCTCCTTGAGTTATCTTGGGTACAGCTAGTGCCTCGACCCATTTAGTGAAGTAATCGACAGCCACAAATATAAATTTAGCTTGTCTTGTCGATATTGGAAATGGTCCCACAATATCTAACCCCCACATTGCAAAGGGGATGGGGCTTTCTACCCCTGTTAGCTGAGTTGCGGGATTTTTCTGTATGTTTTTGTGTATTTGGCAGGCCTTGCATTTTCTTGCGAATAGGACTGCATCTTTTTTCAGTGTGGGCCAGAAGTATCCCTGCCTTATTATTCTTTGGGCCAGAGATCTTTCCCCTTGGTGTATTCCGCATACCCCTTGATGAATCTTCTCTACAATGAATTGTCCTTCTTCTGTTGAGACACATTTCATTAAAGGTCCATCGTAGGATTTCTTATACAGAATGTCACCGATCAGGCAGAATCTTGAAACGCGTGTTTGTAACTTGCGCCTTTCATTCTTGTTTTCAGGAAGTTTCTGTCCCTCGAAGTATTCTATCAAGGGTTTCCTCCAGTCTTCTGCCTGGATCGTGACCATGTTATATGAAGGTGTAGATGCTGAGTCAACTAGTATCTCTCTCTGCCCCCCCTCGAAAGCAGATGCTAACTTTGCCAGGGCATTAGCTGAGTTATTTTGACTCCTTGGAATCTGCTCTACCTCAACCTTGGTGAATTGTTTTTTGACTTTTTCTAGTGTGGCTGCGTACTGTACGATCAGGGGTTCTTTAACTGTGAACTCTCCTGTGAATTGCCGAGCCACTAGTTGAGAATCTGTTCTAATGATTACTGAACAGGCTCCCAACCTTCTGAGGATTCTCATGCCTTGGATTACAGCTTCGTATTCTGCTATATTATTCGTAGCTGAGAACTGTAATCTGATAGAATGTTCATATATTCTTTGGTCTGGAGTGATTATCTT
This sequence comes from Zostera marina, assembly GCA_001185155.1. Lineage (NCBI taxonomy): Eukaryota > Viridiplantae > Streptophyta > Magnoliopsida > Alismatales > Zosteraceae > Zostera > Zostera marina. The sequence goes on from LFYR01001978.1 coordinate 1,080,542, forward strand.
TATTCCCACTCCTGCATCTGTACTGCAGCTTGAGCCATCAACCTCTACTATCCAAGGTTTTTCTTTGCTTTCTTGGGTCATGTCTACAATAAAGTCTGCTACTGCTTGCCCCTTGATGGCTGTGGCAGGAACAAAATCTACATCGAACTCGCTTAACTCCAGTGCCTACTTCGTCAATCTTCCGGAAGTATCTGGCCTGTGGAGGATTCTGCTGAGTGGATGCTTTGTTAAGACTTTAATTGTATGAGCCAGGAAGTATGCTCTGAATCTGCGTGCTGCATGTACTACTGTCAGGACTATTTTTTCTACTGGAGGATATCTTGTTTCTGCCCCTTGTAGCCTTTTTGAGTGATAATATATCGGGATCTGCTCACTGTCCCTTTGACATATTAGCACTGCACTGATAGCCTCTTCTGAATCTGCTACATAAACGTACAATTCCTCCCCTATCTTTGGTGAAGTTAGGCGTGGTAGAGAAGCCAGATGTGTTTTGAGTTTTTGAAATGCCTCATCACACTCTGAGGTCCATGTTATTGCCCCTTTTTGACTAGTTTTTAATAGCTGGAAAAAGGGTTTGCACTTGTCTGCTGTTTTGGAAATGAACCGACTTAAGGTATTGATTTTTCCATTCAGCTTTTGTACCTCCTTTATTGCTCGAGGTGGTGCTGTTTCTAGTATTGCTGCTATATTATCTGGATTTGGTTTTTATCCCTCTCTGCCCTACATAGAATCCAAGAAATTTTCCTTCTTGTATTCCGAAACTGCATTTGGCAGGATTTAACCTCATCCCGTAATTCTGCAGAATTTCCAGGGTCCCTTTCATATCATTTGGGTGTTCATCTGCTTTTTTGGATTTCACCAGAATGTCATCTACATATGCCAGGACGTTTCTTCCTTCCTGCTTTTTGAAAACCTTGTCCATCATCCTTTGGAAGGTTGCTCCTGCATTTCGTAGGCCGAAAGGCATGACTTTGTAGCAATATGTCCCCATTCTGTGATGAATGATGTGGCCTCTTCATCATCTTCTTTTATTAGGATCTAGTTGTACCCTGAATGTGCATCCATCATAGATAGCAACTTATTTCCTGATGCTGCATCTACTAATCTGTCGATGGATGGGAGTGGGTAGCTGTCTTTTGGACACGCTTTGTTGAGATCTGTGAAGTCTACACACATCCTTCACTTCCCATTAGATTTTTTAACCATGACTGGGTTTGCTAACCACTTTGGATATTTAACTTCCCGGATGTGCCCAACTTTGATTAATTTTTCAATTTCAGCCTGTGCTGCCTCCTTTCTTTCAGGTGCGAGTATTCTTCGCTTCTGCCGTACAGGAGTAAAGCTACTGTCTATATTGAGTTCATGGCATGCTATAGTACGTTGTACCTGTGAGGGTGCTTCCCCTTCCATACGAACGTGTGCACATGAGTTTCTAACAGTGATTTTTTCAATTCGGAGGATAAAGATGTACCTATCAGGACTCCTCCTTTTGAGAGTTTGACCTCCTCAACTTGATTAGATGAGGTTGTGTCTTCTTCCTCCTCTCTTTCTTGGATGTACAGGGTTATAGGTTTGGCTATTTTAGTTGCCTTCCTGTACGAGTTTCTGGAGTCTTTCTGTGCTCCAAAAACTGTTGCCATTTTGCCATCTTTTCCTGGGTACCTAAAGCATTGGTGGTAAGATAACGGTATTGCCTTGAAACCGCGAATGCTTGGTCTGCCCAAGATCCCATTGAACGGAGAGTCTATATTGACCACGATGAAGTGTGCCGTGCGTGATACTCTTCCGTTTCTTTTTCCAAGGGACATCTGTAGATCGATGGCTCCTACTACTGGGGCCTTTGTGTTTGTGAACCCATAAATGGCTTCCTTGGCCGGGGTTAGCTGATCCATTTTGTGGCCCATTTTTTTTCGAACGCAGCTAGGTATAGTATATCTATTGAGCTGCCATTGTCCACCATTACTTTGTTCAGACTTAAATCATCCCCGATATCCACTTGTATTACTAGTGGATCCTCATGTGGGCTGACAACGTTGTCCAGATCTTCCTCAGAGAAGCTTATCTCCTCGTTTGGGTACGATCTTTTTTTAGATTTTGGTACCGTGGTAGTCTGTATTACCTTGCGCGAGTAATTTCTGCTTTCTCCTACTGATCCTCCACCGAAGATTAAATTTATCACCCTTCTTTTGTGGTCAGTGTCTGACTCGGGACTCCTTGAGCGTTGGCGCTTACCCTTGTTTTTTGGGTCCTTGCAGCCTTGTCGCCCCCTTTCTATTTTGTTTATGTATTGTTTCAGCTTTCCTTCCTTCACTTGTGTGTCTAGGAAGGTACTTAGCTCCATGCAGTTTTCTGTGTTGTCCCTCTAATCCTTGGGATTTTTTTTTTTAAAAGTCTATCCCAATGTTGGGAAAAAAGTCTATCCCAATCCTTGGGATTAAGGTCCTTGAGGGATCGACTTTTATCCTTGAGAGAGAAAAAGTCGATCTTCAAAAAGTCGATCCCTAGTGCACTTGTAGGATTCCTTGGAAGTCGATACCTGAAAGCCTGGCTCCTTGAGGGATCGACTTTTTTCCTTGGAAGAAAAAGTCGATCTTCTGAAAAGTTGATCCCTTGCTGGCTGATTTCCTCGCAAGACTCCCTAGCTGGCGACTTGGGAAAAAAGTCGATCACTTTTTTCGAAAAAGTCGAGGAGCTTTTGTCGTGAGTATCTTTGAATCACAGACGGCGCCAACTGATGGGGGTGAAACCCGACCAGTACTCCAAGACGCGCAAGCAAGCGCCAAGCGGGGAACTCCGAGGGAAACCGGACCGGGACTCAAGTGCGCAGAGCTCTGCTTCGCTAGGAATCCTTCTTCTCCAAATGACTTGCCTCTAATGAGTGGGGGGTGCCCTCTATTTATAGGGGTTCTTATGGGGGCAATATGGTCATTTGGGCAGTAACTGCCTAACTGCCCAACTGATCAGATTGGGTCCAGGGGTCGACTTTCCAGAGATCGACTTTCTGGGGGTCGACTTTCCAGAGAAGTCGATCCTCAGGAAAGTCGATCTTCCTAGGATTCGACCTGGGACCTCCCCAACCCTAGAGATCGACTTTATTCAAAAGTCGATCCCAGGGAAGTCGATCATCAGGAAAGTCGATCTTCCTAGGATTCGACCTGGGACCTCCCCAACCCTAAAATAGATACCTTGACTCATCTTAGGCTATCCGGACTTCTAGTTGCTGGTAGGTTGTGACCGTGTTCGGGATACTGTATCACAAAATATCAAAAAAACAACATGTCTGTTTCGTAATCCATCTAAACAATAATCTCTAACCTAGATATCGCTTAACCCAGCAAATAAAACAAACAAAAACTCAGTGCACTTCGTCTCTGGACCATCGTTCATCTTTTATCAATTCCATCCTATCGCACAATGAACACAAATGGGTGAGTCAATTATTTCATCGACTCAGTATGGGTTCCCTTAGGTCACGCATATCACATATAAATAATCAAAATCAATGAAATCGAAATCACATTATTTTACACTATTTATATAACAATCACGCAATAATTTTAGTTCACTTCCAAACACTATTACCCATGTACTCTCACTCGAGTACTACTTCACTCACTATTTACAAAATTTCACTCACTAAGTTCACATGTAGTAGTCACTCACATATCATTCACTCCTCAATCATATCACTACAAAAAGATATATGCAACCCTAACCAAAAACTTAGGTTAGAACTAACCAATAGAAGAAAATAAAAGTGAGTTGAAGTTAAACCATGCCCTCAAGAATTCAGACCAATACAATTACTCTCAAGATAAAATAGATAAAATAAGTCATAGCGTTGATAAAACAACAATTGGAACCGGAATAAAATTCAAAACTTAATCGGTCATTGACCCAATCAGCAATCTGGAAGTTTAAATATATGAAACCAAGCATTAGCAAATCTGAAAATACATATAATATCTTCATTTCAAAATGAATCCAATATGACCCGATATCGACATAATGTGACGACATAAAAGAAACTTAATCATGACAACAAAGAGACCCAATCATCCCTACTAGAAATCCCAACTCAACCATCGAATGAAACCATTAATTGACACAAAAATCAGGTTAGTGGATAACATCAAAACAACACAAAAAAATCCCATCGAGACAAAAATTAAATCAGTCTTGCACCATCTGAAAAATAAGGTTTCACATTATGAAAGTCACCCCCAATCAATTGACAGCTAACACTCCAAACTTATTTATAACAGACCAAAAATCAGGTTAGTGGGTAATGTTAAAACAAAACAAAATCTCATCGATACCAGAGAATTAACTCAGCCCTGCACATTCTGAAAACGAGTGTTCACATTATGAAAGTCACACCCAATCAATTGACAGCTAACACTACAATATTTATAACAGACCAAAATCAGGTTTGTGGTTAATGTCAAAACAAAGCAAAAGCTCACCGAAACCAAAGAATTAACCCAGCCCTGCACATTCTGAAAACGAGTGTTCACATTATAAAAAATCACACCCAATCAATTGACCGCTAACACCACAAAATTATTTATAACTGACTATCACCATCATAAAATCATTTAATTTCTCACAGTACCTAACCAAGTCCAGCAGTGCCGGTCCCAAATCACTCCCTCACAATCCAACGACACATGAATCTATCACTTCAAACACATATAACTTTATCCTAAATATCAAAAATTCACTTAGCGAATTATGTTCTACAAGTTATACAAGAACACCCATACCTTCCCTTGCCTTTGAGACCTCTCTATACACAAGCCACACCAAGATTTCCACCCACCCAAGCACTGCCTCACACGATCGCCGGATGACCCCTCGTCGGAGTTCCGTCTCCGTTTGTATCCCAACCTCGCCGTAGTGTGGAAGTTCTTCACTCCACTTCCACTTCCACTTTCACTTCCGTTTCCTTTTTTCCTCCTTCCCCCTTTTCCCCTTTTTTCAACCCTTATATCCTAGGGTTTATCTATCTCTATTAACACATTACTAAACTACCCTTAGTTAAATTGGCCCACTAAGGTACTTAAATTTTTTTTTTTTTGAGTTATTACAATAACTTCAGATGCGGGGTTGGATTCAATGGTGAGAATTGGTGTATCACCCCACTTTAGATGGAGTACTGAAGTTTGTCCATATATTTTGCGATCATGAAATAAAATAATTTGGACACGCAAATATGAAGTACTTCGTAAAGACAAGCATGATCTAAGGGACCCACATGATTTTCTCAGAATAGGAAGGGCACCCTTTCATATATAGGGACCTCCTGAGAAAACCTTTTCCGCAATCTTGGCGGTGTCCCAAGAGACTTGTACGATAGAACGACAGATCAGAGGATCATGTTAACCTCTACCTGAATATCTTGGAGCCGCAAACTACCGATAATGGGTTATTGTGTCGGGCCTTCCCTGGCACTCTGAAAGGCAACATATATCGATGGTTTTCCGGTCTGCCGACTGGCTCAGTCTCCAGCTTCGCAGATCTCTCTTCCAAGTTCATCGCCCAACATGTGGGGATGATCAGAATAAAACACAGTGCCAACGCACTACTGGAACTACGACAGAACAAGCTGTCTCTGAGGGATTACACGATTAAGTTCACTTCGATGATGACAGAAGTGAACGACCTAATCCCAAGTCTGGCCATAGCAGGATACATGAGAGGGTTGGCACCCTTCTCCCCTTTGGCCCAGAATCTAATGCTCCATAAAGTAGAGACCCTGCCCGACCTCTTCCAACGAGCTCAATCGTATATTGAGATAGAAGAGGAGGACAATGATAAGTTGGACGAACTCGAGCCATCCAGCCGGAAGAAACCTCGCTATGCTAAAGAAGATACATACGAGGATACAAATTCCCAGTCCGAAACCTCGACTAGTCTTCTTCGATACAGCGAGGAGTCTCCGGGTAGCAATTATGGCTACCAAAGTCATAGCTCACACCCTATGGCTGGAGCTTGGCTAAAACACCGGGGTTCAAATCTAGAATTGTAGTCCTAAATTGCGGATCCAACCCTACGATTCCAAATAATATTGTGCATCTTAATTTTTGGTTTATCGGTACTATTCTTTGCAACTCTGCGTCAATTTGGAGATATAAATTATCCGCAAATTTAACTGACGACTGAACTACGATTCGTACGACCAAGCTTACGTCCAGAGTGGCTAAGCGAGGGTTAGCAGCGTCTAACTTACGTCCAGAGTGGCTAAGTTACGGCTTGTGAATCTAGTTTCGAGCCTAGGTTACCATTTAAAGATGATTTATATGGAAGATTAGAAAAGGAAAGACAAAAGATAGTTTATTGATAATCAAAATAGAAAGATTGCAAAATATTCCGAAAAATCATTTCATATGTCGCGACGACATGATTCTCGGGGGGAGTATCACAAGCTCTCTCCAATACTTCCGTTACACCAATATTTTAAAAGTTGTCGGGTTGACATGATTTTCGAGGGGAGTATCACTAGCTCTCCTCAATACTTTTATCGCTTAAGGCAGAAACATCCAAAACATAACTCTAAAATTTGTGACAACGGCACGATTTCAGGGGGAGTATCATAAACTCTCCTCAACGCTTCTGTCGCTTCGGCCAGAAGTTGTCGCAATTCGGGAGGAGTATCACAAACTCTCTCCGACACTCCTACCACTTCAGCCAGAATATGGCACATTTTTATGCAGGTGTTAAAGGGGGAGTATCATAAGCTCTCCTGACATTTCTGTCGCTCCGGCCAGAAATCGTCATATTTCGAGGGGGAGTATCACAAGCTCTTCCGACTTTTCTGTTGCTCCGGCCGGAAATCGTAAAATTTCGAGGGGGAGTATCACAAGCCCTCCTGACATTTCTATCGCTCCGGTCAGAAATAGTCATATTTCAAGGGGGAGTATCACAAGCTCTCCCGATACTTCTGTCGCTCCGGCCGGAAGTCGTCAAATATGAGCACGGTAAATCTGTCGCTTCGGCCAGATTTACCAAGGATTGGTTCGAGCAAAAGGAGAATATCACGAGAGGTAAAACCGCACGGTAAGTTCAATTGGTCAATAATAATATGCGTTTTAGACTGATCTAGTTGTTTTGCAGGATATTTTCTTTTTTGCAGGTATTATTCTGTCGCTTCGACCAGAATCAGACTCTGATAGTGAGTCAATCTATCCTGTCGCTTTTGCCTTGATAGACTAGAGATCATTCTGTCGCTTTGGCCTTAATGGTCTCAACCCGTCTTGCCGCTTTAGGCCTTGAAGGGATAACCGTCGTTGCGGACATAAAAGTCGCTCTTGATCAGGGTGGATGGTGATGCACCATGTTTCTTGTGCTCTCTTCAGGGGGGAGTACTGGTGAGACATGCCTGATTACACCAGTCACTACCCATCAACGCCTCTCAACAAGGACTAGGGCTCCGTCGCTATGGCAGGACCCCCGGAGAGCTCCCACGGTGCGGAACACGTTCATCGTCCAGATCGCCGAGTTAGCCCGTAAGTCGCCCGATTGGACTACCAAGTCGCCGACATACAGAATAACTCGCCGAGTTAAGGCAAGATCGGCAGTATGGTAGACTGCACATCTTGGCCCTAGAAACTCGCCGAGTTAGCCCTAACTAGGCGACTTCCATACCTGAATCGGCGACTTACGACCGTTACTCGGCGACAGCCAACGTCATAAATGTTACCATATATGACCATAGGCGCGATCTCCGCCGTTGAGTGCGCCCTCTGAGACCCTATAAAAAGAGTCCCAAGGGGACACTCAAAGGCACGATTTAAGTTCCACTCTCACACCAGAGCACCACTATGAAACTCGGCGAGTCTCATTAGAATCGCCTAGTTTCCACTTGCAGGTATTTGACGTAGAGCGTGCGTCGTGGACTCCAAAGCCTCCGGCATTAACCTCGCACCACCGCGAGCCCTGGTAGCAGATTCAGTGCTTCATCAGCTGGCGCCGTCTGTGGGACTACCGAACCACCGGTATCCCGTCGTAATCGCGATTTTTTAAAAATCCAGCTCGAGCTCTCCTAGAGGGTTCGCCGAGTTTGTTAAAAAGTCGCCGAGTTAGATCGTCCGATTCTCGGTTCAGGTCCGATTTAGCCTTAAATCGTCGACTTATCCTTGAGAATCGCCCGATCCGGATATCGTCTGCTAGCTAAGAGTGTTGTCCACGACTTTGTTCGAAAAACACCTCAAAATCTAAAGTCGCCGAGTTTTCCCCTAACTCGCCGACTTATTTCTTTGTTTTTTGAACAAGCTCGGTCAAGTCATCCTTTGCTCTGGAACTTACGTCTTCGCATAGGTTCGATTTTTCCCAAGCAAAAATCGCCTATCTTGGGCAAACTCGCCTATCTTGGGCAAACTCGCCTATCTTGGGCAAACTCGCCTATCAAGGAGCAAACTCGCCTATCTTGGGGCAAACTCGTCCATTCGATCATTGTCTTCATTCATCGCTTTGGCTGAATAAGACCACTCATAGCCCAGCTCTTTTACCGAAACGAAAATCCATCGCCACGGTCGGATTCACCTCGTCGTTTCGGTAAAAAAAAAAAAAAAGAGTATGGGGATTTTCGCCTTTTTTCACTTCCAGTGATTTCGTCGGTCCACCTCCGGAATACCCAGATCTGATTTTGGGATTCTGAGA
>LFYR01001978.1:1097132-1112280 GCA_001185155.1 Zostera marina
TTCTATCGCTTTGGCTAGAGATCGTCAAACTTCAGGAGGGAGTATCACAAGCTCTCCCGACATTTCTATCGCTTTGGCTAGAGATCGTCAAACTTCAGGGGGGGAGTATCACAAGCTCTCCCGACATTTCTATCGCTTTGGCTCTCCTGACATTTCTATCGCTTTGGCTAGAGATCGTCAAACTTCAGGGGGGAGTATCACAAACTCTCTCGACTTTTCTGTCGCTCCGGCCGGAAATTGTCAAAACTCAGGGGGGAGTATCACAAACTCTTTCGACTTTTCTGTCGCTTCGGCTGGAAATTGTCAAAACTCAGGGGGGAGTATCACAAGCTCTCCCGACACTTCTGTCGCTCTGGCCAGAAGTCGTCAAACATGAGCACGGTAAGTCTGTCGCTTCGGCCAGATTCACCGAGGATTGATCAAAGTAAAGAAGAATATCGCAAGAGGTATTTTCGGTCAATATTCATATGCGTTTTTAGACTGATCTAGTTGTTTTGCAGGATGTTTTCTTTTGTTGTTTTGCAGGATGTTTTCTTTTTTGCAGGTATTATTCTGTCGCTTTGGCCAGAATAAGACTCTAATAATGAGTCCAAGTATCTTGTCGCATTCTGCCTTGATACACTAGAGATCGTTCTGTCGCTTTGGCCTTAACGATTTCAACCCATCTTGTCGCTAAAAAGCCTTGAAGGGGGTCGTCGTTGCGGACCTTTAAGTCGCTCTTGATCAGAGTGGACTATAAACATTAGTTCTATCGCTTCAGCTAGAACTTGGTTCTATCGCTCTGGCAAGAACCCGATTCTGTCGATAAAAAGCCTTAATCGATTCCGTCGCTTTGGCCGTAATTTATCTTGTCGCTTCGGCCTCGATAACACAGTGCAGTCGCCCTTGATCAGGGAAGGACTATAAATAGAGTTACCGTGGCCTGGAACTCGATCCATTCTTGACGCTTTGGCCTATGGATTCTGAATCATTACGTCACTGTGGGCGGATGATTCGATCTCATCTTGTCGCTTTGGCCTTGGTGCTGGATCACACACTTTGAACCTTGATTGACGGGGGGGTACTGGTGATACACCATGTTTCTTGTGCTCTCTTCAGGGGGGAGTACTGGTGAGACATGCCTGATTACACCAGTCACTACCCATCAACGCCTCTCAACAAGGACTAGGACTCCGTCGCTATGGCAGGACCCCCGGAGAGCTCCCACGGTGCGGAACACGTTCATCGTCCAGATCGCCGAGTTAGCCCGTAAGTCGTCCGATTGGACTACCAAGTCGCCGACATACAGGATAACTCACCGAGTTAAGGCAAGATCGGCAGTATGGTAGACTGATCATCTTGGCCCTAGAAACTCGCCGAGTTAGCCCTAACTAGGCGACTTCCATACCTGAATCGGCGACTTACGACCGTTACTCGGTGACAGCCAACGTCATAAATGTTACCATATATGACCATAGGCGCGATCTCCGCCGTTGAGTGCGCCCTCCGAGACCCTATAAAAAGGGTCCCAAGGGGACACTCAAAGGCACGATTCAAGTTCCACTCTCACACCAGAGCACCACTACGAAACTCGACGAGTCTCATTAGAATCGCCTAGTTTCCACTTGCAGGTATTTGACGTAGAGCGTGCGTCGTGGACTCCAAAGCCTCCGGCATTAACCTCGCACCACCGCGAGCCCTGGTAGCAGATTCAGTGCTTCATCAGTGGACTATAAACATTAGTTCTATCGCTGTGGCTAGAACTCGATTCTGTCGCTTCGGCCAGAATCAGGTTCCGTCGTTTCAGCCGGAATTAATCTTGTCGCTCCGGCCTTGATAAATACAGTGCAGTCGCTTTTGATCAGGGTTAGACTATAAACAGGTAGTTCCGTTGGCCTGGAACTCGATTCTATCGGTTCGACCCTACAGAGTCAATCCATTCTTGTCGCTTAGGCCATAATGGATACGGAATCAGTACGTCACTGTGGGCGGAATGATTCGATCTCATCTTGTCGCTTCGGCCTTGATGCAGATCACACACAGAACCTTGGTTGGGGGGGGGTACTGGCGATACACGCATTTTTCTTGTGCTCTTTTCAGGGGGGAGTACTGGTGAGACATGCTTGATTACGGCAGTCACTCCCAGCAACGCCTTTCAACAAGGACTAGGGTTCCGTCGCTTTACGCCAGACCCCCGGAGAGCTCCCACGGTGCGGAACAAGTTCATCGTCCAAATCGCCGAGTTAACCCGTAAGTCGTGATTGGACTACCAAGTCGCCGACTTTAGGGATAAGTCGCCAAGTTATGGCCCAGATCGGAAGTATGGTAGACTGCACATCTCGCCCCTGGAAACTCGGCGAGTTTGCCTTAAATAGGCGATTTCCATACCTGAATCGCCGACTTATGACCGTTACTCGCCGTCAGCCAACGCCATAAATGCTCCCATCTATGGCAATAGACGCGATGTCCGCCTTTGATCGCGCCCTCCGGGACCCTATAAAAAGGGTCTCAAGGGGACACTCAAAGGCACAACACAAGTTCCACTCTCACCAAAGGATCACTAAGAAACTCGCCGATTCTCACGAGAATCGCCTAGTTTCTAATTGCAGGTATATTTGACGTAGAGCGTGCGTCGTGGACTTCAGAGCCTCCGGCATCACCTCGCACCACCGCGAGCCCTGGTAGCAGATTCAGTGCTTCATCAGTTGTTCTAAGGTGGTTATACACAAGAAGGAAGGAAGGATTCATTGACGGGGAAATTATGAAGCCAAAGGATACCACTTCTGAAGAATATGCAACATGGAGGATGCTCAATGGCATTGTGCAATCATGGATGATTAATTCTGTAGAAAGCCACATAGTCTCTGCTCTTGAATATGCAGACAGTGCATTCACAACTTGGAAGGATTTAGAACAAAGATTCAGCCAAGGGGATGGACAAGTCCGATATCAATTAAGGTATCAACTTAATAATCTTTTTCAAATAAATGATCCTGTTTCAATCTATTTCAACAAACTCAAAGCAATTTGGGATAGTCTTGATGACATAATCAAGAAACCAAATTGCACATGTGAAGGAATGAAAGAATGGATCAATGAGGTGGAAACAGATAAGGTGATTCAATTTCTACTTGGCCTAAATGAAAGTTTTAGGACAGTAAGGAGCCAAATCTTGTCCACCAAACCTTTCCCAAATCTGAATTAAGCATATTCTACTGTTATCACAGAAGAAAAACAGAATAAGAATGTTATGAACAGAATGCAGATAAATCAACAGGAGCCATTGGAATCTGCAATGATGGTCAAGAAAATGCCAATAAAATTGGAATGGCTACTAGATTCTGAAAAATGGAAGTTTATTTGTGACCCCTGAGTCATTGGATGTTTATATAAATCCAACAATGACTTATCAAAATTGAATAAGGTTATAATAGAAACAAATAATACAAATAAAACAAATATAATTACAACTAATACAAGGGTAGATCTAGATGAAGAAGAACCTAACATCAAGGATAATATACTAAAAATAAATTCGGTAGTTCAAACAGAAACAGAAAATATAAATTCTGGCCAAACTACATCAGAAAACACACAAAAAATACCACCAACAATATTGGATAATGAGAAGGTTGACAAAACATCAACCAACATAGACATTACTGACCCACTAAATGAAATCTCTAAACAAAGGAAAAAGGATATAATACACAAGGCACAAGTACAAAACTTGTTGACAGATTATAATGACAATAACTTAAATACATCTGAAAACACAATTACAATTATTGCGAATGAAGACATAGCAAGCAATTCAGATATGAGCATCTCCTCTGTATCTCAAACAAACAAAGAAACAGAGAATAATCATCAAAATGAGAACTTGATGAATGACTCAAATACTCAAGAAATAATACCCAATGAAAGCTCTATACAGCAAAATACCAAAGAAAATAATATTAACTATCAAATTCACGGAATAGATAAAACAAAAAGAACTAGCACTAGAATGAAAAGTAAAAATAATAGAAATAATGATTTTTATTACTTTGAGGATAAAGAATAAGAAAGTGCAAATTTTAGCACTAAACATCCTATACGAAAATCTATGTCATATCATAGATTAAAACCTAAACACAAAAAACTAATAAAAAACATTAGCAACAACTATGAACCAAAAAATTACAAATAAGCTTCTAAGGACCCAAAATGGGTAGAAGCGATGGAAAATGAAATGAAAGCTCTGTTAGACAATAAAACATGGGATTTAATAGATTTACCAAATGATAGAAAATTAGTAGGGTCCAAATGGATTTTCAAAATTAAATACAAACAAAATAGAGAAATTGAAAGATATAAGGCAAGGTTGGTAGCCCAAGGATACACTCAAATAGAGGGTTTTGATTACTACCAAACCTTTGCACTAGTGGCTAAAATAACCACAGTTAAAGTGCTAATTACAATAGCATGCACTAAAGATTGGAAATTGCATCAATTAGATGTCAATAATGCCTTTCTTCATAGAGAATTAAATGAGGAAATATATCTCAAACCTCCACTTGGATATTTAGAGGAAGGAGACATAAGAGTATGTAAATTAAAAAAATCCATTTATGGATTAAAGCAAGCCTCAATGCAGTGGTTTGTGAAATTAAAAAGTTTTTAAATTGCATTACAATTTAAACAATGCAAATCTGATTATTCACTCTTTATAATAGAGAATAATCAAAATATGACATATCTACTCGTTTATGTTGATGATATAATCATCACAGGAAATTTTGAGCTAGAAATCTGTTTTTTTTAAATCGAAATGCAAAAACATTTCAAAATAAAAGATTTGGGAAGACTTCATTATTTTTTAGGTATTGAAGTTTCTTACTCAAATCAAGGTATCTTCTTATCTCAAAGAAAATACACATTAGATCTCCTAAATGAAAATTGTCTATTAGGAGCAAAAATTTCAAAAATTCCAATAGAAAAAGGAATAGATTGGAGGAATAATAAAATAAAAGAATTAAATGATCCTTTTGTATATAGGAGATTAATAGGTAGATTAATATACTTGAACATCACAAGACCTGACATTACATTCACTGCCAGAGTCTTGAGTCAATTTTTGGAAAAACCAACAATAATACATATGGAGGGAGTAAATAAGCTGCTAAGATACTTAAAGAAAGTCCCAGGACAAGGGATCATGATATCAAAGGGGAGACCACTCAAACTCAAAGCTTATTGTGATGCTGATTGGGGTGCATGTACTCTAACCAGAAAATCAATGACAGGATTTTGTGTACTTCTAGGAGAAAATCTAATATCATGGAAGTCCAATAAACAAAAGACAGTGACAAAATTCTCAGCTGAAGCTGAATATAGGGCACTATCATCTGTATCTGGGAAAGTTGTGTGGTTAAGGTAACTACTATCAGAAATGGGAATAAAGTTGAAAACCCAGCCATGGTATTGTGTGATAACAAATCAGCTATTTATATAGCCAAAAATCCTGTATTTCATGAAAAGACAAAGCACATTGAAATGGCTTGCCATTTCACAAGAGAAAAACTCTAATTAGGAGAGATAATCCTAGAGCACATAGGGACCAAGAAACAATTAGCCGACATATTCACCAAAAGTGTTTGAGAAACACTAATGGAATTGAAGAAATGCTCACCAAATTGGGCATAAATGACATTTACTCCCCAATTTGAGGGGGGAATGTTAAATCTATAATTAGTAAGACTAATTATATGATTTATATTAAATTAGTCAATTAATAATTGACTAAAATAGATATCAGTTGAAACAGATTATCAGATTATCAGATTATTAGTTAGTTAGTGTATTACAATTGTATGTAAGTTTGTTTTTGAAACAGAAAATACAAACCCTAGACTACTATATAATTGTAAATGCATTGACTAAACAAGTAATAAAAATTGATTTCAGTTTCACCTTCTTTTTGTTCACGATTCAACTTGATTTTTGTTGCTCTTTCGACGACGCTCCGGTTGTTCGATTAGGCGTCGTCGATCTCAGCTTCCGTTTTCCGATTTACTGTTTGCAGCGGAATCCCACAGCCCAGATAGATTCTTACACAACTTGTAATTAAATATGGGGTTGGGGTTGGATTTAATGGTTAGAATTAATGGTGAGAAATGTGTGTCGATCATAAATTCATGATTAGTGAAAAGCAACTAATTAGAGTATTTGTCAAAATTAATTATAAATTTTTCTCGACGTGAAAAGTTAGAGGAGAAAAATAAAATATTTTTATTTTTTCTTTATCAAAATAGTTTATAGATTATAATCTATTTTCTGTTCTAAAATTCAACTTACAAATGTATGCAAAATTGTATTTTAATTTGGAAACGCAAATATGTTTCGATCTCAAATTAATTGAAAGTGATCAAAAGCAATTACTAGGTATGGCAAGTAAATTTTAATTATATGAATATAAAAAAGTTTATATAAGAATCTCAAACTCTCAATCTAATTATATAAAATTTTTAATTTATACGATTTACATTAAATTATTATTTATAAGTTTATGCACATATTTAATGACATTTAAATAAATTATGACCTAAAATGAACAACTTGTAATTAAATCAGGGGTTGGGGTTGGATTTAATGGTGAGAATTAATAGTGAGAAATGTTGGGTTGGGGTTGGATAATATGAACACTTCAGATGCGGGGCTGGATTCCATGGTGAGAATTGGTGTATCACCCCACTTTAGATGGAGTATAGAAGTTTGTCCATATATTTTGTGACCATGAAATAAAATAATTTGGACACGCAAATATGTGTCGATCATAAATTCATGATTAGTGAGAACCAACTAATTAGAGTATTTGTAAACATTAATTATAAATTTTTTTCGACGTGAAAAATTAGAAGAGAAAAATAAAATATTTTTAGTTTTTCTTAATTATAATAGTTTATAAATTGTAATCTATTTTCTGTGCTAAAATTCAACTTACAAATGTAGGCAAAATTGTATGTTAATTTGGATACGCAAATATGTTTCGATCTCAAATTCATTGCAATTATCAAAAGCAATTAATAGGTATGGCAAGTAAATTTTAATTATTTCAATATAAAAAGTTTATATCAGAATCTCAAACTCTCAATCTAATTATATAAAATTTTAATTTATACGATTTATATTAGATTATTATTTATAAGTTTATGCACATATTTAATGACATTTAAATAAATTATGACATTTAAATAAACTTGTAATTAAATGTGTGGTTGGGTTTGGATTTAATGGTGAGAATTAATGGTGAGAAATGTGGGATTGGGGTTGGATTATAATATGAACACTTCAGATGTGGGGTTGGATTCAATGGTGAGAATTGGTATATCACCCCACTTTAGATGGAGTAATGAAGTTTGTTGTAACCGAGATTACGACGTCGCTGGAGCTTCTTGAGGATGTTTGACGGATGTTACCTGTAGAAGAAGTAGAAGATGAAGCTAAGTTAGATCTAGAAGAAGGTAACAGAGAAGAAGATGGAGTTGAAGAGTTAGGAGGAGAGGTGGAAGTGCATCCAGCTGTGATGGCAAAATGTGATAACCCTAAGTCTTTGAAAAGTACAAAGACTGTTGATATGTTTCAAGAAGATCTTATACTTGGAAAAGGTAAACGGGTCAAGCAAAGATCCATTAAACTTCATGGTTATGAACTTAAGTAATGGGCTAGTCCATTACGTTAGTTAGTTATTGTAATAAGCTTATATAAAACAAACTTATTTGTTTTTGTTTTTTTTATGAAATGAGATTTGCTTTTGCAAACCTTAGCCGACGGCTACAAGGAGATTCATAGGATCCTCCCAGCTCTCTTCCACATCCATTACAGTCTAACGGTTACACCTGGTGCTCATTGTCGGGAACGACGAAAATCATTCAAACAAATTCTCCAGGGGATGTCCTAGCTCTTAACTAGGTCTCCAACAGGGAAGAATCGTTCATTTATTCTTCTGATTTGAAATATCTCTAATATCACATTGATATAATTAGGTATTGTTAGCAACAATGGAGGCGAGTCTAGAAGAGATCCAAAAAGAGCAAAGAGAGCATGCACTTTTATTGAATTCTGCAGTAAATCCATTTTCGATGTTCACTAAACAACTAGAAAAATCAATTAAAGAAGTCCAAAGTAAGGTCGTAATGGGATCTACGTCTGGTGGATCTGGTGGGGAAGTTCACAAGTCTCAATTCCAACCAGACTGCATCAAACCATCAGGAAAGGATATTCCAAAATTTTCTGAGAAAAATGTAGAAGGATGATTATTGAAGACTACAAAGTTTTTCAGACACTATCATATCAGGGATGATAAAAGGTTATTCTTAGCAACTCAGAGTTTAGAAGGAGATGCTCTAGATTGACTGGTGTGGATGGAAGAAGAAAATAACCTGGAATCGTGGGGAGATTTCGTAGAAGATATCACAAGGCAATTTGGGAGAAATATTTATGATGTCCCTATAGGAAGACTAAGTTAGCTGCATTAAGAATCCCTATCAGCAACATAATATCAAAAGAAATTCGAGAGGTTGGCTACTAAAGCACACGGAGTATCCAGGGATGCATTAAAAGAAATGTACATTACTGGATTAAATCCTAAATTGCAGGAGAAATTACTACTGGCCATGCCTAAAGATCTCAATGAAGGTCAAAATGTGTGCGAGGAAGTTCAAGGAACAAAGTCAAAATATCGGTCAAAATGGACTGTGGGAGAATCAAAATATTATGTGCCACCACATAAGAGAACAGAAAATGTTATTTCAGCAATTCCTAATGTAAGGAAACAACTGAGCGAAGAAAAAAAGAAGATCAGAAGGGAAAAGTCTATGTTTTAATTGTGAAGAAAAATGGTTCAAGGGTCATAAGTGTAAAGGTACACTATTTATACTATCGGTTGATGGGACCCAACTTTCTGAATTTAATCATTCTGATGAGGAAAGTTCAGATGAAGAGGAGTTTAATCAAGAGCAACCTAGATCCACCGAAACTACACTAGTTAGCTTGAATGCATTGGACGGACTAATTGATCCTAAAACAATCAGATTACAAGGGCTGATTGGAAAAAAGCAAGTTTCTATATTGGTTGACTCCGGGCCAACACACAACTTTATACAATCTTCTATGATGGAAAAGACCCAACTTCCAGTATCAAAAACATTAGAGTTTTTAGTTACAATGGGCAGCGGAGCCCAATTGAAGTGTGATCGAGTATGCAATAATACAAGGGTAACAATTCAAGGTACTGAAATAAGTATTGATTTATATCTACTTCCAGTAGAGGGTGCAAATGTCATACTGGGGATACAGTGGCTACGTACACTGGGAAGAGTGGTGACAGATTATAAAGAATTATACATGGAGTTTGAATTGAATGATAAAGTAGTGAAGTGGTCAAGTACTAGTTGGATTGATGATAAACCCTTATCATCTAGAGAGCTTAAGTCATTATCGGCAAGAACACATTCTGGCTATTTATTACACTTGCAGTTCAGTAACACGATTGAGGTGGATCAGATCAAGGAATCAGAAAGTACCAATGGAGCAAAGGAGCTACTCAATTCATATGCTGATATATTTGAAGTTCCAACTTCATTACCACCATTCAGAAACAGAGACCATTTCATACACACTATACCAGGAGCTAAACCCATCTCGGTAAAGCCTTATCGCTACCCACAATATCAAAAAGCCAAAATGGAAAATCTAGTCAAAAAAATGATAAATCATGGTATTGTGAGACCAAGCACAAGCCCATATTCATCACCGGTAATTTTAGTAAAGAAGAAAAATGGAGGCTGGTGTCTATGTGTTGATTATCGGGGATTAAACAATATAACAGTTAAGGATCGTTTTCCAATCCCAACTGTTGACGAATTGCTGGGTGAACTTTGAGGTGCAACAATATTTTCAAAGGTACTTTGAGGTGCAACAATAATTGCTGGGTTGATCTAAGATCAAGTTATCATCAGATCCGAATACATCCTCCTGACATTCCTAAGACGCTTTCAGAACTCATAGCGGACACTTTAAATTTTTGGTAATGCCCTTTGGGCTAACCAATGCACCGGCTACCTTCCAAGCCCTGATGAATGAAATATTTGAAGAACACCTTAGAAGGTTTATGATAATATTTTTTGACGATATATTGATTTTTAGCAAATCAGAACAGGAGCACATAATTCATTTGGAGGCAGTTTATGAAATCTTAAGGAAAAATTCATTGGCAGCAAAGTAAAGCAAGTGTTCCTTTGAAAAGAAACAATTACAATTTTTGGGTCATATCATAGCAGGAGATGAGTCCGACCGGATCCAAAGAAAGTGGATGCTATGATGCGTTGGCAAATTCCTTCTACTATTAAACAACTAAGAGGGTTCTTAGGCTTAACAAGGTACTATAGACGATTTGTGAAGCAATATGCTCAGATAGCTCAGCCAATGACAGAATTGTTGAAGAAGAATGAATTTAAATGGAGTGAAAAAGCAACAGATAGTTTTACTGCCTTGAAAAAGGCAATGCTTGCAACTCTTGTTTTAAGTTATCCAAATTTTTCTAACCTATTTATCGTGGAAACAGATGCATCCCAAACAGGTATCAGGGTTGTCTTAATGCAAGATGGGCATCCATTGGCTTATTACAGTAGGAAATTATCTGGGAGAAGAAGGATGGCTTCTACTTATGCAAGGGAATTATATGCAATTACGCAAGCGGTCGGTAAATGGCGTCACTACCTTTTAGGGAGGCATTTTGTGATCAAGACCGATCATCAAAGTCTGAAAAATCTATTGACACAAGTAATTCAGACTCCAGAACAACAAGAGTTTCTTTATAAACTCTTAGGGTTCGACTTTGAAATTATGTACAAGCCAGGTAGAGAAAATACAGCAGCAGATGGACTTTCAAGATAATTTGAAGAAATTGACTCGGAAACTCCAAATACAGGCAGTACATTTTACTCTATGATTATACAAAAGAATGGTATTATAGTTGCTCTCAAAACAGAAATCAAAGATGGGAATTAAGAACATAACATAAAAAATGATATATTGGTAGGAAAGAGGAAAGGTGGTGATTATGGATTTGTGGATGACCTGATTTTCTATAAGGAAAGAATTTGGATACCTAAGGATTCTGTGTTGGTAAATAAAATCCTAGAAACACTACATGGTTCAATAATTGGCGGACACACGGGATTCGAAAGAACATTCAAAAGAATTCGCAACTCCTTTTGGTGGGAAGGTATGGGAGTAAAAATTAAAGATTATGTTGATAAATGTTTATGTTGTCAGCAAATGAAGGTAGAGAATATTAAGAAGTATGGTTTATTAATGCCACTCCCTATTCCAGAAGCAGTATGGCAAGATATTTCGATTGATTTTATTACAGGATTACCAATTGTTAAAGGAAGGAGCGTAATGGTGGTTGTTGTGGACAGATTGTCAAAGTTCGCTGCAACAGGTGTCCAAGGGCTCTACCGTCTTCCTACACTGCAACAGGTGTTGCCACTTATTTCATACACAACATAATTAAATTACATGGATTTCCAAGGTCTATAGTATCAGATCGCGATAAAGTGTTTACCGGCATGTTTTGGAAAGAACTTAACCGGTTAAGTGGATGCAAGGTGTCACTATTATCTGCCTACCACCCTCAGTCTGATGGGCAGAAGGAGATTGTTAATAAAACAATCGAGCATTACCTAAGATCTACCATTCACGACAAACCACGAAGATGGTTAGAAATACTACCTTTTGCGGAATTATGGTATAGTTCCTCGTATCAATCTGCAATAGCAATGTCACTCTTCAAGATGCTCTATGGAAGGGAGCCACCAGATGTACCTGAATATATTCCCCTGTTATCAAAAATCCAGGCAGTAGATCAGGAGCTTACTCGAAGGGAAGAGTTCAAGCAAACAGTAAAAAAAAATCTGGAGAAAGCACAAAAGAAAATGAAAAATGCAGCCGATAAAAAAAGAACACCAATTACTTACGAAGAGGGAGATCTAGTGCTGGTCCGACTGCAACCATATAAACAGACTTCGATAAAGGCAGGATTCTACCACAAACTCAGCCAAAAATATTACAGACCCTTCCTGATTTTACAGAAAATAAACGAAGTTACCATGACAGTCTAACGGTTACATTTGTCTATTATTTTGTGATCATAAAATAAAATAATTTGGATACGCAAATATGTGTCGATCATAAATTCATGATTAGTGAGAAGCAACTAATTAGAGTATTTGTAAACATTAATTATAAATTTTTTCGACGTGAAAAGTTAGAAGAGAAAAATAAAATATTTTTATTTTTTCTTAATTAAAATAGTTTATAAATTGTAATCTATTTTCTGTGCTAAAATTCAATTTACAAATGTTTGCAAAATTGTATTTTAATTTGGACACGAAAATATGTTTCGATCTCAAATTAATTGAAAGTGATCAAAAGCAATTACTAGGTATGGCAAGTAAATTTTAATTATATGAATATAAAAAAGTTTATATAAGAATCTCAAACTCTCAATCTAATTATATAAAATTTTTAATTTATACGATTTACATTAAATTATTATTTATAAGTTTATGCACATATTTAATGACATTTAAATAAATTATGACCTAAAATGAACAACTTGTAATTAAATCAGGGGTTGGGGTTGGATTTAATGGTGAGAATTAATAGTGAGAAATGTTGGGTTGGGGTTGGATAATATGAACACTTCAGATGCGGGGCTGGATTCCATGGTGAGAATTGGTGAGAATTGGTGTATCTCAAATTAATTGCAAGTGATCAAAAGCAATTACTATAAGAATACATTGAAATATAGGGTAAAATAGGAGTTTTTACCACAACAATGAATCCAGGACTTAAGTGAAATAAAGATAACTTTAAGGTTATGACAAAACAGAATAAACTGTTTTGTTTATAACTAAGAAGGGGTATCTGCAAATGTTTCAATTAATAGTTATTTGGATTCAAGTGAAATTAAAAGAATTGAAAGGTTATTACAAAAGAAGATCGATAACTAAAATAATTATATATATGGATCTAATTGAAATAACCCAGTTAATTAATTAGTCTTTGGTACATAAGAAATATGATAAGAGTTGGAGGACTACTAAATAAATGTCACAAACTAAAGCCAAGGACTTAATTGTTATTACTGATATGTTTGTTCTATCTTGCAGCAATTATTACAACTAATAACTAAACAACCAAATCGGATCCGGATCAACTACAGCCCGAGACCCGATTAAATTAGATTAGTTAGTTATTAGTTTATTTTAATAGTTAGCTAGTAATGTGTATAAATAAACAAAGATTAATCTTTAATAATTATGCAATAATATACAAAGTTTATCTTGTTTTTAAAGATAAACAAGATTGCAATTTCCCCCCCTTTTCTCTTCCTCCTCCTCGCGATTCTACCGGACAGGTATTACAGTTTTCCCCCAATTCATCTGGGCGGAAAACCCTAGTCGACGATCGCCGACAAACTCTTCCAAAGGACTCTCCGGACTTCGGAAGATTGCACATTGACTCCGGCGCGTCTCTCCGACCAGAAATTAAGATGGTATCTTCGGTCAACCTTCCTGGCGACCCTCAATCAGCCAATAGGCAAATAGCTTCCGCGATAAATCCGGCGATCATTCCTGCCGTCTCCGTTGCACATCCCAGCAACCCAATTCCAACGCCTGCAATCTCGCGCAAATCATCATCAGGTTCCACTGGAAAATCCAGAGCAAATGACATTGATGAAGGTCTGTACAATTCTATTTTTAAAAGGCATAGGACAGAAAGGTATGTTTCTCCACTTCAAGACCCAGAGTCTCCATTTTTTCTGACTTCCGGTGATCACCCGGGGGCTGTCTTAGTACCTGATAGATTGGTTGGAGAAACCAATTATATCACTTGGGCTAATGGGATGAAAGTCTCATTAGTATCAAGAAGAAAAGACCCTTTCATTAATGGACAGATAAAAATGCCATATGATATTGATAGTAGGGAATATAATATTTGGAAAATCGTAAATGGATTAGTTCTAGCTTGGATCCTTAATTCTGTTTCCCTACAAATACAATCCACTTTGATGTATACAAACAATGCTTATCAAATTTGGATAGACTTAGAAAGTAGATACAAACAAGGAAATGCCCCTAAGGTGAATCAGATTAAATATGAATTATGCTGCTTGCAACAGGGTTCAATGTCTGCATCTGAATTTTATGACAAATTCAGATCAGTTTGGGATCAATTAACCCAAATTGATGAGATTAGAGAAGAATTTTGCAAAGTATGCAAGAAACTATACCAACAGAAGGAAGAAAGTGATATGATTCACCAATTCTTGTTAGGTCTGAATGAGAGTTTTTTTAATCTAAGAACTCAAATCCTATCATTAGAAAAACTGCCCAATATGAACAAAGTCCTTGGATTGGTCATTCAAGAGGAAAAACAGAGATTCAAGTTTAGAGAACATAACAATGATAAAACTGAATCCGCATTCTATGCTAAAGAGAGGAATACAACAGAAAAACCTAAAGTCATGTATTCCAAAAATGGAAAAAAGCTAGACACTAGGTTCTATTGCGACAATTGTAAATATTATGGACACACGAGAGAAAAATGTTATCACCTAGTGGGTAGACCCAAAGATAAATTTCAGAAGAAGGTTCAAAGTAAAAAACCTCAGGGCACTACAATAGAATCAGATATTGCAAATCAAGTGGCATCCACTAGCAATCAACAACAACTCATGTTAACTCAAGAAGAAATTCAGCTCTTTAAAGAACTAATCTCCTCAACCAAAACAAATAGCAATCCTGGTAATATTTCTTCTTTTTCATTCAATATAAACTCTTATATTGATAAATGGATAGTAGATACCGGGGCATCACAACATATGACCGGTAGTCTCCATTTATTCACAAAACCTTTAATCCAAGAATATAACCACTTTGTTACTATACCTAGTGGAAAAACCCTAATAGTTCAAGGGATTGGATGTATAAAAATTTCAGATAACTTAATACTTAAAAATGTTCTATATATTCCTGAATTTAAGGTTAATCTAATAGCTATAAGCAAATTAACCTTAGACAATGACATTAAAGTAATTTTTGATGATCATTGTTTC
>LFYR01001978.1:1114410-1132755 GCA_001185155.1 Zostera marina
TAATGGTGAGATAGAAAGGTACAAGGCCAGACTTGTAGCAAAAGGTTTCACCCAAAAAGAAGGTTTTGATTATTATGAAACCTTTGCTCCTGTAGTCAAAATGACTACAGTTAGAACAATCATTGCAATATCAGCAATAAAAAGGTGGAACATCTATCAATTAGATGTCAATAATGCTTTTCTTCATGGAGACCTCCATGAAGAAGTATATCTAAAACCACCACAAGGACTACTCCATGAAGGAGATAAAAGGGTTTGCAAACTCAATAAGTCCTTATATGGTTTAAAACAAGCATCAAGGAACTGGTTTGCAAAACTAAAGGGAGTCTAGTTGAGATGAATTTCTCCCAAACACCTTCTGATTACTCACTATTCGTGAGGAACAAAAATGAAAACATCATATACCTATTGGTATATGTTGATGATATTATCATCACAGGAAACAATGAGACAGAAGTTTTCCTAATTAAAAAAAATATTGAGAAAAACTTCAAAATTAAAGATTTAGGGAGATTGTCCTATTTCTTAGGAATTGAAGTCTCATACCCATCAGAAGGCATATTCTTGTCACAAAGAAAATATGCACTTGGCATTCTAGAAGAAAGTGGACTCATGGATGCAAAACCATCCAAAGTACCAATGGAAAGGCACATAAATCTAAGGAATGAAAAGGCCAAAGTGTTATCCAACCCAACTCTCTACAGGTCTTTAACGGGAAAATTGATATATCTAAATATCACTAGACCTGACCTGAGTTTCCCTGTTCACTGGTTAAGCCAGTTCATGGGAAACCCAAATGAAATTCACCTTCAAGTTCTATTTAAGGTGATAAGGTATCTCAAAAATGCACCAGGACAAGGGATATTATATAAATCTGAAAACCAAATGAACCTTCATGGGTATTGTGACTCAGACTGGGCTTCATGCCAAGTCAGCAGAAAATCACTTTCAGGGTACTGCATGTTCTTAGGAACATCACTAATTTCTTGGAAATCCAAGAAACAAGATACCATTTCTCTATCATCATGTGAAGCTGAGTATAGAGCCATTAGTAAAGCTCAATGTGAGATACTATGGCTTCATCAGCTTTTCAAAGATCTGAAATTACAAATAGTCTTGCCAACCTCATTATACTGTGATAATAAATCAGCAATATACCTTGCCAACAATCCAGTATTTCATGAGAGAAGCAAACATATAGAGATTGCATGCCATTCAATTAGAGAAATGATAGAAAAGGGAATAATCCTTCTAAAACAAGTTGGCACAAAATACCAACTTGCAGATATCTTCACCAAATCTCAAGGTGAAAATGAGATTTCAAAGTTTTCCGTCAAGCTAGGAATCCACAATGTGTATTCCAAGGCTTGAGGGGGGAGTATAAGAATACATTGAAATCTAGGGTAAAATAGGAGTTTTTACCACATTAATGAATCCAGGACTTAAGTGAAATAAAGATAACTTTAAGGTTATGACAAAACAGAATAAACTGTTTTGTTTATAACTAAGAAGGGGTTATCTGCAAATGTTTCAATTAATAGTTATTTGGATTCAAGTGAAATTAAAAGAATTGAAAGGTTATTACAAAAGAAGATCGATAACTAAAATAATTATATATATGGATCTAATTGAAATAACCCAGTTAATTAATTAGTCTTTGGTACATAAGAAATATGATAAGAGTTGGAGGACTACTAAATAAATGTCACAAACTAAAGCCAAGGACTTAATTGTTATTACTGATATGTTTGTTCTATCTTGCAGCAATTATTACAACTAATAACTAAACAACCAAATCGGATCCGGATCAACTAAAGCCCGAGACCCGATTAAATTAGATTAGTTAGTTATTAGTTTATTGTAATAGTTAGCTAGTAATGTGTATAAATAAACAAAGATTAATCTTTAATAATTATGCAATAATATACAAAGTTTATCTTGTTTTTAAAGATAAACAAGATTGCAATTTCCCCCCCTTTTCTCTTCCTCCTCCTCGCGATTCTACCGGACAGGTATTACAGTTTTCCCCCAATTCATCTGGGCGGAAAACCCTAGTCGACGATCGCCGGCAAACTCTTCCAAAGGACTCTCCGGACTTTGGAAGATTGCACATTGACTCCGGCGCGTCTCTCCGACCAGAAATTAAGAATTACTAGGTATGACAAGTAAATTTTAATTATATCAATATAAAAAAGTTTATATCAGAATCTCAAACTCTCAATCTAATTATATAAATTTTTAATTTATACGATTTACTTTAGATTATTATTTATAAGTTTATGCACATATTTAGTGACATTTAAATAAATAATGACCTAATATGAAAACTTCAGTTGTGGGGTTGGATTCAATGGTGAGAATTGATGTATCACCCCACTTTAGATGGAGTACTTAAGTTTGTCCATATATTTTGTTATCATGAAATAAAAAATTTTGGACACGCAAATATGTGTCGATCACAAATTCATGATAAGTGAGAAGCAACTAGTTAGGGTAAGAGTATTTGTCAACATTAATTATAAAAATTTTCTCGACGTGAAAAGTTAAAAGAGAAAATAAAACATTTTTGTTTTATTTTAATTAAAAAAATTTAGTTTATAGTAATTTATAAATTTGGTGGGTCGCGAGGAGGGTCAGAGACTTTGGAGTCCAAGACACGCGCTCTACGTCAAATACCTGCAGAAGTGAAGGGAAGTCGGCGACTCAAGTGTGGGAGTCGGCGACTTAGGTTCCTTGGTTCTCTGGTTGGAGTGTGGAGTCAAGTGAATGGAGGGATTACTTGATGAATGAGAAGACCCACCAAGGACCCTTTTTATAGGGTCTTTTGGGACGTTTCTCATTCATTACCCGTGGGACCCACGCTATTATGGTGCCCTATTAAAGGTGTCATAATGGCGTGGGTCAAGTCAAGTAACGGCTGGGAGTCGGCGACTCAGGGTGAAGCCATCGATTCCCCATGAGCCAGGTTGGCAGTCTACCAGAACTGACCAACGAGGCCTAGAATCGGCAGCTCACCTCTGGAGTCGGCGACTTGGTAGTCCCAGTCGCCGATTCCCAGTGTTGACTTGAATACTTGACGTAGACACTTGCCCGTATCCGTGGATCTCTCCGAGGGTCCGGCATAAAGCGGCGGAACCCTAGTCCTTGTTGAAAGACGTTGTTGGGAGTGACTGACGTAATCAGGCATGTCTTACCACCGCTCGAAGGAGTTTCTTGACCTCTGTTTCTGCCGCGTCCCTTTTTTCTGCCCTTAGCAGACGCAGCTTCTGCCTGACGGGGCGGGCGCCCGAGGCCACCACGAGCTTGTGCTCTGCCAGCGTCCGAGACACCCCGCTCAGTTCCCCCAACTCATTTGCGAACAAGTCCTCATTCTCTCTGAGGAGTTGCTCCAGCCCGGCCCTCAAGTCCTGCGGAAGGTCCTTTCCTATACGCACTTCGTTCCGGCCGAGGCTGATTAGGGTCGTTCGGGACGCCAGCTCCGGTTTTGGGACCCACTCCCTTGCGGAGTGCGGTAAGCCCTCGTCCGATGTCATCACCTCACCAACCGAGTTGAAGTAGCACTCGCGTGCCTTCCTCTGAGACCCTCTGACCGTACATACTCCACCTTCGGTCGGGAATTTGAGGCACTGGTGGAGCGATGACATCACCGCCTGGAACGCGTGTAGCGCCGCTCTCTCTAGGATGGCGTTGTATCCGGACGTGAAGTTTACCACAGTGAACGTGACTTCGACCGTCTTCGCTTGGGAATGCCGGCCCAGGGTGGCCGGGATGGATATCGTCCCTTCTACTGGAACTTTCGCTTGTCCGAAACCTCTGATGGGGCACTGGCTTGGGAGCAGATCCGCACGGGCCAAGCCGAGGTCAACGAAAGTGTTCCAGTACAACACGTCTATGGACGCCCCTATGTCTACCAGAACCCTGTGGAGGCGTACGTTGGATTTATCCCCCCTTCGGAAGATGGGGGTTATGACTAACGGATCGTCGTGGGGCGTAGTGACGTTCTTCATGTCTTCCTCTAAAAACGAGATCTCCATCTTCATTCGCGGGCGCTTCGTTCCTGTCGTCCGGTCCACATCCGAAGCGTAACGACGCCCTTCCCACGGGTCGTCCCCTCGGGAGGCGCCCCCTCCTGCGATGGTGAGAATATCCCCTACCGCTTCGTCCGCTGGCTCTTGCTTTGGCGCCTGGTGCCCCGTGGGTATGACCGTCGGCCGTCTCGTTGGCAGGGCGGGGGGGGCTCCGGTTGCGGATTTCATTTTTTCCAGTACCTTCGTCAGGTTCAAGCACTTGGCTGTCGTGTGGCCGTTGTCCTCATGATCTTCGCAAAACCGGCGAGTGTCCCTGAACGCTGTCGTATCTTTCCTCATTGGCCTTGGCGAGGGTAGGGTTCCCGTTCCGCTCAGTGTGAGGAACACTTGCCTTTGATTTGCCGTCGGAGCTGGCCCTGCTTCCCTTCACCCCCTCCTGCAGAGACGCCTGTCTTGTACGCCGCCGCCTGCGGGGCGATCGGGGGCTTGGTCTGCGGCTGCTGATGTTGGTGTTGCTGCTGCCCCCTGCGCCTGCGGGGGTACCTTTTCTTCTTTGCTTCCGCTTGTACTCCTGGATCTTTGCCCCCAGGTAGTCCTCCACGTTGCACTCTCCGTGGGACCTTTCCTTGGCTTCGGCGAAAGTGCTTGGCAGCTTTCGTACCAGATCCCCTGCGAAGAAAGTGGGTCGGAGGCTGTCCGTTAGGGCGTATAGGACCACTTCTTCCGAGATCCCCTCGATCTTCTGCATCTCGCCCACGAACCAGTCCATATACGCGTGTGTGCTCTCGAACTCTCCCTGCGTGATGGCGCTGAGGGTAGCTTTGATTTTGGGCCTCCTTCGTCGGTGTGAGAAAGCCCCTCGAAACACCATTACCAGGCCTTCGTAGGTGTGCACGGACCCCGCGGGTAGCGTCCTGTACCATGCTATCGTGTCGCTCGTGAGGGCTCTGCGGAACATCCGGCACCAGATATCCTTTCTGCTCGTCCTGTCCTCCATGTTAGTCTTGAACGAGTGAAGGTGAGATCCTCCGGGTCGGTGTCCCCCTTGTGATATGGGATCTTCAGGGCCCTCCAGCCCGGGAGGTACTCCTCGTCCAGTAGGTGCTGTGCCAGGGCCTCTCCCCCTACTCCGCCTACCGCCAGGGTCGTACCGCCTCCGGGGCCTCCCGTGGGAGGGGCGTCGCTCCCGGGACCCCTATTGGGGGGGGCGGCCCGTACATCGGGTCGCAGCCTCTGCCCCCGTCTGACTCGAGGGTGTGGGGGGCCACCGTGAGTTGGTGCACCTGCTCCTGCAGCTGGCGCTGGCTCTCTTGTAGGGTGGATATCAGTTCCACGAGTTGCGTCCTCTCTCGCTTGCTCTCCTTCTCCGCGCGCTCCCTCTCCTCTGCGTGCTCTCTCCGACGAAGCCTCTCGTGCTCCTTCTCCGTCGCTCTGCTCTCCCTTCTCTCTCGGGACCGTGACTGGCTCGACCTCCTCTCCTTAGGTGGGGGTGCTGGCCTGCTTCGTCTATTCCTCCTGGGTGACTCCCACCCGTACCTTACTTCCTCCAGCTCCATGTGTAACCTTTGCTCCTGAGCGTCCCACTCCTCGTTGACTCTCATCTCGTCCAAGTACCAGTCCTGTGGGTGGTGCGGTGTCGGTCGGTACTCCGGTGTCTCCCGCTCGCGCCGCCTCGAACTTTCCCCTACGTGGTATTCACTTCTCCCCATCATCCTCCTCCTTCCTCCCGGTTGCTGTGTTCGTTCACGTCAGGTTCACCACTGTTGGTGTGTGAGCTCGCTGGAGTAAGCTTGCCGTCCCAACTTAGTACGAGTGTCTCTCTTAGAATTGTCAATCCCCTCCCCTAACGAACTAGGGGAGGTATATATAGTGCTCCATGATTGATCTTGGGCCTCA
Source organism: Zostera marina (assembly GCA_001185155.1). Lineage (NCBI taxonomy): Eukaryota > Viridiplantae > Streptophyta > Magnoliopsida > Alismatales > Zosteraceae > Zostera > Zostera marina. Next base: position 1,120,335 of record LFYR01001978.1, read on the forward strand.
TGGGCCAGCCGGCCTGCCTACGCCTTCGGGCCCATTCGTGCGTCTAGACCTCGACGGCCGTTCGGTCCATGGGCCGCAGTCCGCGGTCCATAGTACCAACAACTTCAATATTCATTAAATGTGTCATCTTTAATACGGTCAAACATTATATGCTCATCTCATGAAATTCACATTGTAGAAAAGTTGTATAAATATGCGTGTGTATGATGAGTTTGAACACATCACAATTTCACAAAACTGGAAACTAAATTCTTGTCATTAATTCACCATGTCATATCTTGCCTTTCTTGCGATCTTCCTCCTCGCATCCATAACAACATCATCTAGATAAACCTGTGGTGCAAACAATGCCGACTTCACTTCGGTTGGTGCCCGATGGCCATCCAGACATGTTGGTAGAGTCCATCTAAATGATATTTTATTCCCAGACATCGGTAAGGAGTCAGGCTAACATAGTTCTTCAATTCTTGCCAATATTTCCAGCTGACACTGTAGCTTTTACTACGCCTCCTCCAACTCAAGTAGATGTCACTTTTGATTCAGGAGAGATTTGGTCAACAAACAGCTCGAATCCTCCTGACAATTCCTTAGATATGTACTCAGTGGCTTTACATTTGATTGGACATGCTATTGGCATGCACCATCTACCCGATGAGGCGGGGAATGTTGGAACAGTTATGAATGTGAGGTTGGTAGATTGTGTTGACGAAGTTGGAGCGACCGGTACTTCTCAAGGTATCAGAAAAACTAGACTCAGAGGCGCAGACATAGACCTGGCAGAAGCAATATACGGTCCATGCATCTAATATATATATACATAACGGTAAATATTATATCGAATAAAGGAAATATTATTCCTAAACCAATTAAGAATTTGTTATGTTAAAATATGGGATGAAAAAAGTCATCGGCTATATATATTTGTTTTTTGTTTATATGTTAGTTTGATAAATTGAAAAAAAAGTTTAATTTCAATAAAATAATTATAATTATCGTTTGTTAAACGTTCCTATTAATTTCAGAAAAACAGTAGATTCATCTCTATTATGATGATTTTTTGTTTTCTGAATCTCCTTGGGGAATTTAAATTGCAAACACCACCAACAATTGATACCGACATCAATTCATCACCTATCTATAATTCCACACCTTTGTTTATAGACTGATAGATAAACACTAAATTACCTCTCGTACGGGTATATCCCTCGATATTGCACAGGTCCACCAACTTCAGTTTCATATGGAAGATGAATCAACAAATGCTTCATTAAATTGAAAAATGAAGGTGGTAAGTTTTTTTCCAATCTACAAATCGTCTCCACAATGAATTCTCCAAGTTTTTTCATATCGTTTACTTTTATTGTTGGAGAACATATGTTGGTGAAAAAATGACTGACCCCGGTGATAACATTGACAAACTCTTTCGATAGCATATCATTGAACGCAATAGGTAACAATCTCTGCATGAACACGTGACAATCATGACTCTTCATGCCTGAAATAATATTCTCACCTGGTTTCACATATTTCGATATATTCGACACATAACCATCGGGAAATTGAAGATGTGTCACTCATTCACAGACTTTCTTTATTTAAATTTTGTCCAAAACATACGACGTATTCGGAACTACTAGCTTCTCTCCCACCTTCCGAGAGTGTAAGGCATGGTGAATATCCAATTGTACTAAATTGTTACGAGTTTTGAAGTTATCTTTGGTTTTCATTTTAACTGTATTAAAAATATTGTCGAAAACATTCTTCTCAACATGCATGACGTTAATATTATGATGAAAAGCAAAGTACTCCAATATGGTATTTCGAAAAATATACTTCTCTTCGTCACATTGTGCGTCTTTTCAAAATTTAATAACTTTCTTTTATACTTTAATCCACCAAAAATAACATCATCCTTCAATGGTAAACATGTTTTAATTTTTAATCCATGAATACGTTCAGATGCATCTTTTTCGATTCTTCTTAAAAATTTGTCTTTCTGTCGTCGAAATAAATGATTCGACGGAAGAAATCGACGATGACAATCAAAATAACAAGGTTTTCCACTATGAGTCTCTTCCATGCAATACAAACATGCTAACTTCTCATGTGTACAACATAAGGATCCAAATACCCTTAGATAGTTTGTATCAGGTTCCTTGTTATAGATGATTGAATAAGGTGATTTAAAATCTAATTTCTTATATAGTGACCTATTAATTGTGTAAGCCGAGGTTGTACAAGTCTCTAACCAGTATTGATGTGGTACACCTGATTGTGAGAAAAAACATCTGGTTATTGCTATGATATGTCCGTGTTTTCTCTCTACCAGTCCGTTCTGTTCTGGTGTGTATGGACTTGAAAATCTATGTATTATACCTTGGTTTTTGCAATGTTTTTGAAAGGAAGAATTATTTTTGAATTCTCCTCCTTCATCGGTTTGGATGATTTTAATATCAGTTTCTAATGATTTTTCAATCATAAACTGAAATTTTGTAAATGTCTTGAATACCTCATATTTAGAGATGAGAGGACATAACCAGGTAAATCTAGAACACTCATCTACTATCAATAGATAGTATTTGTGTCAATATATGGATGGAGTTGATGTTGGTCCCCAAACTGTAGAAATAAGATTCTCAATGACATATTTAGTTGTTAATTAATTTGAACTGTAATAAACCCTAATTAACAAGACATATATAAAATTGACTTGATATATGATTAAACTAAAATGAGATCAATATTATTTTCATCAAACAAATCTCTATTATTAATCAAGTTAATTATTTAAGCTTGTATTTAATTATGCCCACCTATCTGTTTGCATTAACTCTTGTTTCAAGTTGATCAATGTCTTAAAGGTTAATCAGCAAGGTGTGAGAACTACAATTATTCACTCAAGCTTCAAATGGACCCAAGATGTTGAAAACGTGTAGAGGTGCAATCATGACAAAGATTCCAAGAGCATATCCAACATATTAACTACAAGGATCTTGGATTCAATGCTACACAAATTTCTAGTTGAAGAATTCAAATTGGAAAAGCACAAAACGTGTGGAGGCTCTCAATATCCCAAGATGAAATCCAATCATGATCTTGAATTTAATGTTGCACAATATCCCAAAATGGAAACTCAAATTCAAGTGAAGCTTCATGCAACCAACGTCTACAATCTCAAGCTCTTCTTCCTAGGTATTTTGAAGATGAAGAATTTACCTCCATGCTATCAACGTCTACTATAAAAGGAGGTGCACACCCAAGAGCTAAAGTTATCACTTGCCATCTTTGCTAAAGCTCTACTTTCGTTCTCTCTTGCTCTTTCTCAAGCTCTAAATCTCGTTCAAGCTTTGTGTGAGAGTTTCTCTCAAGGTTGTGTGCTCTAGTTCTTCAACTTCTTCTTCTTTCCCTCTTGTATATTGAGAGTGTGCTAGAATAAAAGCTCTACATCTTGTAAGTGATCCAATTATTGTGAGAGGTGTGTCTCAATACCAACACTTGTAAGGTTCAACGAGTTCAACCATAAAACTCGGTATGGTTTTATAGAGTTTTCAGGAAAACTCTTAGGTCGAATCTGCCTTAAAGGTTCAAAGGTTTTTAAGAATTCTTTAATACTCTTAGAGGGTTTACAAGAGTTTAGCTTTAAAGCTTGGATGAGGTGTTTAAGAGTTCCTGAATACTCTTAGAGGGTTCACAAGCGTTTAGCCTTAAAGCTTGGCAGAGGTTTTTAAGAATTCCTGAATACTCTTAGAGGGTTCACAAGCATTTAGCCCTAAAGCTTGGCAGAGGTTTTTAAGAGTTCTTGAATACTCTTAGGTGGTTCACAAGTGTTTAGCCTTAAAGCTCGACAGAAGTTTCGCCATTACCTTCAGGCTAGTGATCTCCGTGTTTCATCGGAACCAGACTAGCCCCTGTTTGGGTGAACCAGTATAAAAATCTCTGTCTCTTTTATTTTCTTCTTTTTATTTCGTAAAGTTAAAACAAGATAAAAAAAACTAAAAAGCTAGAGATCCCTCATCTAGTTATCTGGTCACAGATTGAGGTTGACTATTTTCGTGTCAGATCCTTCATCCAGTCATCTGGTCATTGACTGAGGTTACTTTCAGTTAAAATATATATCCAATTATCTGGTCACTTATATTTACATATATATATATTTTAACTTATTTTCAAACTTGTGCTTATATCATAACTAAGTATTCATATACTATAGTTGTCTATAAAATACAATCTTATAAGTGGACTCAGTATTCATATACTGCAGTAAACTTATAAAGAACATACACTCCTTATATATATATATATCCTTGTCTTTGACTTGCATTCTCAGGCATTCCGCACATTATCTGTTAAATCACAAGAAGAGGCTATTACCCCCCCCCCAAGCCTCTGATCTAGATCCAACACAAACATCCATGTGTAAGATTTCTAACGATTTCTTAATATAGTTACATCTATTTTTAAAAGGTTTCTTTTTCATCTTATTCATAGAACAATCAACATATTTGAATTTATAAATTCTATTTTTAATTTTATGATCTAATAATAATTTATTTATTATTAATGATGATGTGTGACCACATCTTCTATGCCCAATTTCATGCACATTATCATCAAACATAGCTACCATGGTAATTTGTTTAGTTCTAGCATTATTCAAACAGTATAAACCATTTACTTCTTTCCCTTCTAATAGTTTCTTATTACTAACATTATCAGTTACTTCAAAATTAATTCCATTTAATATGAATCTACAATTAATGTCTTTAGATAAAGATTGAATAGATAATAAGTTGAACTTCAAATCAAGAACACACAACGTGTGTTTAAGTGAAATTGTACCAAAATTTGTTTGAATTGTGACTGTCCTTATGTGCGAAATGCTTAATCCTAACCCATTTCCTATAGTAATATAATTCATACCTGAGTACTCCTGAGTATTTGATCAATTATCGACCTCAGGAGTCATGTAGGTTGAGTTGCCAGAATCCAATAGCCAACTGCCTTCCCTACCTTCATCATTCATTGCCTCTATTGCTTTTCTATTTTTCCTACAGGTCTTTGCGCTATGGCCCGGAGTATCACATAGCTGGCATATAACTGTGTGTGATGAGTTATTCGATCGACGCCACCTGTTCTTATTGCCTCTGCCTATAGACCTTTGGTCGCGATTATTATGATCACGATTGTTGTAGTGTCTGTGCTTGGCTGTAAATGCCGCTTCAGAAGTTGGTACTGCCGTACGTATTCGATGTCCCGATGAGTTGGAGAAACTTTTCTTCTCTCAGAATCAAATGCAAAATATCTTCAAAAATCATGTTTGGTTGACTGTGCATAGACGATAGAAAAGGTCGGTATTAACCATAAGACTGCCGGTGAGGGCTTTAACTTTGATCACAAAGTGCTCATAGTCTTGGTCTCATATTTCTTCAATTCTCTAAGTTGTTCTCTGATGGAGTTTGAATGGATCTTCCTTGGAGAAAGATGTGATTCAAGTGTTTCCCAACAAGAAGCGACCGTCTCGTGATTCATAACTATTGAACAGATTTTCGTTCCCACTGCAGCCTGTATCCACCCATGAACTGTCCAGTTCTTTATATTACCATCCACAACTCATACTCATCATACATAGAACCATCAACATTAAACTCTTTAGGAATAACCTGTTTCGGATCAACCATATCAAGAAGGCGATGAAGTCGTAACAAGTTCTGCATTTGAGCCCTCCAAAACAAGTATATTTCGGCACCATCTAGTGGAACTCGAACCCATTTTCCAACCTTACATTAATGCATATCTGGTATCAATGACGGTCTATCCATTATTCATGATCCAAAACTAGTCGATGACTGATATTTTCAATCCTACCTGAAATAATTCGCAATATAATCGGGAAAGGAAAAAAAATAAATACAAATCAGAATATAATAGCCGATGCTACCAATCGTCTGTGGATGGACGATTCTGGGGGAAAATAATCCCACAGGGGGGCAGAGGTGGTGGAGGAGAATTTCCTTGCGGAGCTGGAGGAAGATGAGGTTGGGAACCCAAAATACTTTGATGATATATTCATCGAGTTCTATTGTATTTAAAGAGATTTATTAATTGAATACAATCGTGTCCACTATATTACTCTAACCAACTCCGTTATTCATAAACAAATTCTTCTCGCCGAGTAGTTCTTCGTGTGCGGGTCCGGCGATCGGATCCAGGATCCTCCGATTGCCGATCCGTGCTGCCTCCTTCATCCGTGAGTCCATCCGGCTCAATTGTGGGGTTCAGTTCCAGGTCCTTAATTCTCCAATTGATCCTGGATGTTAGTCATGTCTAAGGCTATTGTTACATCACTTTCCCCTTCCAAATGAACCTTGTCCTCAAGGTTGGTCAATGGGTCCAGACGGGCGACGCTTTTTAGTTTCTCCTAGGTGCTGTCTGCTGGCGTTAGTCCCAGCCAATTTACAAGAACTTCTTCGACCCTCCTCCCTTTCAACTGTACAATTCAATACCCCTCGATGTGCGTTGGTATTATTACCGGATGAACACCGATTTCTATGGTTGGCAATTCTATCGGTTGGATTTCCCCAATATCTTTGACAAAAGGTTTGAGGAGGGACCATGAAATTCTGGGAAAATTGAACTTCCTGCGGGTAGTTTAAGCCGATATGCGACTTGGTTAATTTTCTTCTCTATCTGAAATGGACCGTAGTACCTTCGACTGAGCTTGGTACACGTCCGGCGTTCTACCAAGTGTTGGTGATATGATTTCAGCCGTAACCAGACCCATTCCTTCTCCTCGAATTCCTTAGGTGTCCTTCTCATGTCCGCATAGAATTTCATTCTTTGTTGTTCTCCTCGAAGGTGCTCGCACAGTTCCTTGAGTATTTGTTGCCTCTTCCTAAGCTCTTGATCAACAACCTCTACTTGAAAGTTACCTGGAATGTATGGTACCCCATGTTGGGGGTGGTTGGCCATATAAAATCTGAAATGGGAAGGTTCCCAAACTGTGATGATAAGAGGTGTTGTACCAAAGTTCTGCCCATGGCAGCAACTCGATCCAATTTCTAGGATTTTCTTGGATCGTCGAGCGTAGACACATCTCGAGAACCTTGTTGACATTCTCAATCTGGCCATCCGTCTCCAGATGGTAGGCTGACGACATGCTCAACGTCATTCTATTTAGTCAGAATAATTCCTTCCAAAACTTGTTCAAGAATACCTTATCTCTTTCGCTGACGATATCCTTGGGCATCCCGTGCAGTCAAATAATTTGTTTTACAAAAAATTCGACCACTGTTGTTGATGAATACGTCGCCGGAAAACTTCCTAAATACTTCGACAGTCGATCTACCACGACGATGATTACCGAGTGTCCTTTGATTGTTGGTAGGCCCATTATAAAATCCAACTGATTCTTTCCCATACCGCTTCCGGAATCCGCAACGGTTGAAAAGATCCCAAAGGCTTCTCCGGTGGAATTTTAATCTGTTGGCAGACGACATATTTCACTACAAAAAATCAGCGCAGTTCTGACGCCCATCTCCTGGCGGCCTGGACGCCGGTAGATACGACCGGCGGCCAGGCCGACGGAAGGTTACACTTGTCCGCCTGCATAATTTTCCCTCGTAAATGAGAGAAATTTGCTGGCGGTCAGGCCGACGGAATATTTTTTTGTAAAAAATGTCAGCGGCCTGGCCGCCAGCTCCAATTCACCAACGGTCGGGAAGAAGTGATCCTGCGGTCTAGCCGTCGGCATACTAAAACCCTCAACGGTCGGGAGAAAAATTGCCGACGGCTTGGCAGCTGGATACTTTTTCCCGCTTGTTTTTTTCAGTAGCCAGCGGCCTGGCCGCCAGGATTTTTGGAAAACCCTAAATTTACAACTTGCGCCGCCGTGGTCCCCCGTACAGTCAAACTAAACTTAAGTATTGGCCGCCGGAAAATTTTTATATAAGAAAAAAAATTCCAGATTTCTTTCATTTTCTTTTCCCCCAAAATCCTTTCCACTTCTCCCCACTCCTCTCTAACCCTCTCCAAAACCCTCCGGCGATCTTCTAGTCCGTCCTCCGGCCACTTCTCTCCGGTCATCCTCGAAGGTCATCCTCAAGGTATGTTCTTCATTTCATTTAATCTTTCTTTTTAATCTTTCTTTGTAATTTTGGGATTTGGGGTTTGGGGTTTCTTTGTTTTTCTTTGTAATTATTTCCTATAGCGAGAGGAATGTAATCTTCTTGCCCTTTATTTCCATAGCGAGAGGAATGTAATCCAAAAGATCGATCTTGAATCGATTCTTCGTTTTGACCTCAACGTCAATATTCACATCTCCTTCTACACTCTCTGATGGCAGCAGCATCCTGTTTGTTCTTGGTTTCGGATTTTCGGTATAAAGAAAAAGGTATCAAGATTAGGTTAGGGGCCTTATAGGACTCGGAGCTTCAGACGAAATTCGGGAAGGGTGGGAAAATGGCATTCTGTATATTTTGAAGGCTAGATGTGGGTAAAATAGTAAATGTGATGCACTTGTTTTGTTTTTATAGTCTAAGTGTGAACTGTGAAGTGGCTAACACTCAAAAAAATAAAAAAAATAAATAAATCATACGACCTAATATAGTAATTTCCACTAAATTGATATATTTAGAGATTAATTGATTATTAAGTAATCTATCAGCTAATTATATGTTTAGACTAATTATACATCAATTTTAATGATTATACCTTTTGATATGTCAGAATCACATCGAAATGAATTTTTTTTAGCAATCTTAAATCTTAAGAGTTACAGTTGAACTTTAGTTATCATGAAGACGGGGTCAAGAGAATCTAACTGATTTTCTAAAATCAGCTGCAACATCAACATATTTCCAAAACCCCATAAATACAAGTGCCGACGAAGGGTTTAAAAAAAAGGTTTGTTTTTTAGGGTTTCTTTGTAATCATTGACTTGAAGAATATGAGAGAAAATATATCAATTTCCACTTTTGTATATTTAGAGAAAATTAGGTTTAAATTTGAATGGTATGTCAATCTATTTACTGAAATTAGATTGACTTTGAATTGTGGTATATATAGTACATCTTTCAAGATTAAATCTTTTGAAAGAGTTATATTTCCCATAGCTTTTACTTTGCATTTTTCTCCACTAGGAATAGTCACATAGTGATCAAATTCCTCTTTTGGAGTGTTATCAAAAAACTCAAGGTTCCCAGTCATATGCTGAGAAACCCCAGTATCAATTATCCATATATTTTTGTAATTTAAAGTATTAAAAGAGAAAGACATACCAGTTGATTTACTTAAGAGATCCTTAAGTAACAGTAATTCCTCACTGCTCAATTCAGTTGTGAGATTTGCTTGATTAGCCAAATCTTTAGGCTTCTTCTGATGGTCTTTCTTGTTTTTATTTGGGAACCCTACTATGTGATAACAATTCTCTCTAATATGCCCAAAGAACTTACAATTATCACAATAAAATTTGGTATCCAATTTCTTGCCATTTTTCCCATATATTCCTTTTTTCTTTATTTCTTCATTCTTTTCTTCCTTTTTGGCAAACATAGATGAAGAATTAACTCCTAATTTTTCTTTAAAATTTGATTTCTGTTTTTCCTCTTATTACTAAGAAAAAAACTTGATTCATAGAAGGTAATTCTGAATATGCCAAGATTTGACTCCTTAAGGTCATAAAATCTTCATTTAGACCTAGCAAGAATTGGTGTGTTCTATCTTTTTCTATCTTTTTAGAGTAAATTGGGGCACATGCTATACAAAATTTGCATTCGGGTTTCTCTATCTCTATGTATTGATCCCATAGAGATTTAAACTTATCAAAATAAACAGAAATGCTATCACTAGATTGAGTTAATGTATTAATCTCATATCTCAATTGGCTAGTCTTAGGTGCATTTTTCTGCTTATACCTTTCTTGAAGCTCCACCCAAACTTCATATGCTGTTTCTGTATGTATTAGTGTTGAAGCTATCTGAGGGCAGACTCCATTTATGATCCAGGACAAGACAAGGCCATTGACCATCTCCCAATCTTCAAAATCTTCACTTGATTCATCCATAGGCTTTTTTATCTTCCCATTGATAAATGCTGTCTTTTTTCTGGAAACTAAGGATAGTTTCATGGAATTGGCCCAAGAAACGTAATTTGCTTCCCCAGTCAATTTGTCAGACACCATCTGGGCACCTGGATGATCACCAGCAAATAGAAAATAGGGTGATTTTCTTGAAATGTGATTCCTTTTCTTCTTGTTCTGGATTCTTTTCTTTTTACTTGCATTTCTTCTTCTTTTCCTCCTGAAGAAGCTATCACTTCTTTCTGAATTGGAGCTTGATGAGGTCGTCGTCCAAACTTCAGAGTTTCTTGAGGAATCCGTTGCCTCAAGACTCTGTCCAGAGTTGGCTTGTGCGGAAAAGGTGTGTGGATCGATGTGTGCGTCGTTTCCAACTGATGATACCATGTTAAAGCGACGACTCACTCTTGGAGGAGAATTGGCTGGAGACGAGCCAGCAGTAGTTGCGGCGATCGCCGGCAGCACCATCGCGCGGGAGAGGGAAAACGCAAGTAGCCGTTGAAGAATTAAACCAACAAGACCGGATCCTGTGAACCGGGTTTAATTCAATTGTAATTGTATTTGATTAAGATTTTAATGTTTACAAAAGTGAATGATTTATACATTAATCATATCAACTAATTAACTAACAGTTTAACTAATCAATCTAATTAATTTGTTATAATCTTCATTCTTCACTTGAAACATTTACAGCAACAACCCTAAACTTTCTTTTAATCACGAACGTGTTTATTGAAACTTTTGCGTTTGTAACCTCGAGCTTTCCTTCAATTACGTAGCACATGTTTATTGAAACTTTTGCACTTGTAACCTCGAACTTTTCTTTAATTACTAACGCACATGTTTATTGAAACTTTTGCACTCGTAACCTCGAGTTTCTTATATCCGTTTGGGTTAATTGCCTGCACATTATTCTGAGAATCATAATATCACATAGGTCCTGGAAATCAGATTAATAACCTTATTAGTTTTAATTAAACTCTGGATTTTCAGAGTTAACCTCTGTCTAGGCTAATTAACCAATTAGGTGTTGTTTATTGATTCCTTTAATACAGACATTAGAAGATGTGGTTGTCCAATTCCAAGAAGTTTGTAACATGCTACCTCGGTCCAAAGAACACCTACTCTTGAGGTTTCATTTCTAGTTGAGTTTTCATACTTAAAATACCAAACCCATTTTGTTGATTAGATTATATGATGACATTGGGTGCAGATATGAATTCCAAGGAGATAGGTCAGGACTTGGAGAATTCATGTTTCTACATGATCATGTTTGGTTCATGGGTCAAGTTCGAAAAGCTCTAGATTTCTGGCTGGGGATTCGCCGTGGTAACTGTGTTTCATGGAATGAAAAATGGAAATGCAATTTTTGTAAATTCAACAACTGTTCTCAAGCCATAAAACCAAACACTGAAGAATAGTTCTAAATTTTAATAAACATCATATCTCTATAATCACAAATGTAAACTATATTTCATATAATTTCTAATCTATTCAATGTTAGACCAAGTGTTGCTGGAATTATTTATTTTATGTTCACTAATCAACAGCTAGAACCTACAGGTTATAGCAAATTTGTAAATGATTTTTTTCCAAAAAAGTGAAAAACTTTGTTTTAGTTAATTCAATATAAACAAATGGTTCAAATTTAAAATCATTAGAATTTAGAACTTAAAAACACAAATAAATCGCTGAGAGTTTGAAAGTTTGGAGAGACTAACAGAATATAGTAACATAATAATTGTAATAGTGAGACCCAGACAACAAAAATTGAAACCAAACCAACAAGAGTAAGCAGGTCTAACTAAGATCTTGGCTTCTCCTTCTTCTCCTTGAAAAGGGCAAGCAAAGATACACCTGAAACCTTGACAACCTTAAACCGAACACCGGGAATATCTCCCAAAGCATGTCCCTTTCTACCAAACCCAGCAATCAAAACTTCATCCTGCAAAAACATTTTTCATTTCATTCAGAAAATAAATTCATAATTTTTTCCTTCATATTTTTTCCTTTCAATAATTAAATATAAATATCCATAGTAGTTTACATTCTCCTCAATATAGTTCAAGCATCCATCATTGGGCACAAAGGCGGCAATCTTCTTCCCATTCTTGATGAGTTGAACACGGGCACACTTCCGGATGGCAGAATTAGGCTGTTTGGCCTCAATTCCACTACATTGGACAGCGTTTTTTTATCAGCAACTAACTTGGGAATGCATCATAATGAAAAGATAGGAAGAAATTTGAAATCTTACATTTTCTCTAGAACAATTCCTTTGGCATGTGAAGAACCAGCAAATGGCTTCTTCCATTCATTTCCAAGATGACTCTTCTTGTATGCCTTGTC
>LFYR01001978.1:1135498-1148074 GCA_001185155.1 Zostera marina
CAATAGTTATATTTACATTAATTATTATCATGTTTTCTTTTTCATTAGGCTCTAATCCAATTTGCTATAACCGAATTTATCGGTCGAAGCTCGAAGAAATCAAGAATATTAGGAACAACTGGTTCCTCATTGAGCAAAAAGACAACGCATCGGATGAATGTGGGGAACTTCTGCATGGACAAAGGAAAAGATGCAATGACCGAAGCAGAGGTTCAAGATAAGGTCCACGAGGCTGTCGAGAGAGCGATAGCTCGTCAGAATGAGGCGATGGCTCGTCAGAATGAAGAGTTTATGGCTCATCAGAATGAAGAGTTTATGGCTCGTCAAATGGCGTTTTTCCAACAATACAACTCCGCAATGCTCGCTCAAAATCCGAACTTGCGCTTACCGGAGTTTCTGCCAATCTTCAACAACGATGCAGCGCAGAACATTTATACTCTTAGAGCGTCATCTTCTAGAGCCGCCGCACCGCCTACTCAACTACCAACGCAAGAAACTACGACGCCTCTACAAACTACGCCACAAGAGGAGCACACCACTTCACAACCGCGCGGAGGAAGATCGATAATATTCACGAAAGAGGCGTTACGAAAGGTGGTCGGAACTAAAAAAAAGAAAAAGAACGAAAAAAAGAAGTTAAATTAGTGATTGTCGAAGTTAATTTTTGTTCTACATTAATTATTAAACTTCAAATTCAATTTCAATTTCAATTTCAATATCAATTTCAATATCAATATCAATTTCATTTTTAATTTTATTTTCAATTTCATATTAATTTCAATTTTTTTATTATTTTTCAAAAGTGAACCAGCGGCTAGGCCGCCAGAAATTTCTTCCCGGGAAATTTTTTTTCCTGCCGGGAAATATTGATCAGCGGCTAGGCCTCCGGAAAATTATTTTCCAAAAATAACTATCGGCGGCCAGGCCGCCGGAAAATTATTTTCCGAAATTAACAGCCGGCGGCCTGGCCGCCGGGATATAATTTTCAAAAAAAAAATTCGGCGACTAAGCCGTCGGGACAATTTCTGTTAAAATCGGAATCCAAAATTTTTTACCAGCGGCTTGGCCGCCGGTATTTCAACATTCCGGCGACATCAACTCCGGCGATGGAATCTCGTCGGCTTGGCCGCCAGGAAACATTATACCGGTGGCCTGGCCGCCAGAACTGCGCTGGTTTTTTGTAGTGTTTGGCCACGAAGTCTCTCACAAATCGGGTCATTCCCCTCCAATAGAATTGTAAACGAACCCTTTGTAGTGTGCGAAAATAGCCCGCGTGTCCTTCGGTTCTTGAATTATGATATTCCTCCAAGATTTGAAATCTCAAGCTTGCCTCTGGTCCTACGCAGAATCTGTTTTTAAACATTAGTAACCCAAGATGAATATGAAATCCCTTCTCTCTGTTTCTGATGATGATGGTGTTTCGTTTTGCTAATAACCACATGTCAGTTCTATTGTCCTCACGAATTTGGTCCATCCACTCGGGTTGTGACTTGTGGTGCACAAGTTAATACCTGTAGCTGGCCAGATTTGCCCCTGTTATCCTCGATCATTACTCTTGATAGAGCATCGATGCCTATATTCTCGCCACTCTTCCTGTAGACAATGGTGAATGAGTGGCCCAATAGTTTAGTCTAAAAAAACTACTGCTCGGGTATCTGGATCGTTTGTTCCAACAGATTTTTTAAGCTACGATGATCTGTTCGGATCTCGAAGGTTGCTCCCAAGAGGTAGTGGTGCCATTTCCTTACGGCGTCGATGATTTCCCATAATTCCTTCGTGTAGGTGGAGGCCCTCTGTCAAACTGCCGACAATTTTTTGCTATAGTACGACACTGGATGCTCGAGCTGAGCTAACACGACCCCCACTTCGACGTCGAATGCATCAATCTCAACTACAAATGGCACCGAGAAGTTTGGGTAAGCTAATACTGGTGCGTTTACGAGTGCCTTCTTCAAGACATTGAAGGCTTTTTCGGCTTCAATCACCTAATTGAATCCATTTTTCCTTAACAGGTCCGTGATTGGTCCGGCGATTTGTGCATAGCGCTTAATAAATCGCCGATAGTACCCCGTCAGTCCTAGGAAGACCCTGACCTACTTCACTGATGTGGGAACTGGCCATTCATAGGAGATAGGGACAACTTCTTGCTGAAATAGGAGATAGGATGTTCCAATTTTAGTAACACTACTCCGATGCCAACATCACAGGCATCCGTCTCGACCACGAACGAAATCTCAAAATTCAGAAATAATAATACAGGAGCCGTGGTTAACGCTACCTTCAACTGGTTGAATGCCTTCCTAGCCTTATCAGACCATTTAAAACCTTCTTTCCTTAGTAAATTCGTGAGAGGTGCTGCGACTTGGGCATACTGGGCTACGAACTTACGGTAGTAGCCTGTCAGACTGAGGAATGCTCTCGTCTGTTTCACATTGATGGGTTCAGGCCAATTTACTACCGCACTGACCTTCTCAGGATCGGGTTTCACACCCTCCGTCGATATAATGTGTCCCAGGTAGGCCAATTCCCCTAATCCGAACGCGCACTTAGCTTCCCTTACAAAAAACGCATTCTATCTCAATAGATCAAATACAATTACCAAGTGCTTCCGATGATCTTCTCGTGTCTTGCTATACACCAAAATATCGTCGAAAAAGACGATGACAAACTTCCTCAACCACGGCTAAAATAGTTGATTCATTGTCGCCTGGAAGGTGGCCGGAGCATTCGACAAACCGAAGGACATCACTGTAAACTCATAGTGACCCTAGTGCGTGCGAAATGCTAATTTTTCAATATCTTCACCCACGATTCTAATCTGGTGATACCCTGCGTGCAAATCCAATTTCGAAAATACCACTGAGCCATGGAGCTCGTCTAACAATTCATCCATGGTGGGGATCGAAAATCTATCTCGGATGGTGATCGCATTTAGAGCCCGATAGTTGACGCAGAAGCGCCAACTGCCATCCTTTTTCTTTACTAAGAGGACCGGTGAAGAAAACGAACTCACACTATGTCTAATTAGACCTTGGTTCATCATCTCCACTGTTAGCTTCTCAATCTCATTTTTCTGGTAATGAGGGTACCGATACGGGTGGACATTTACTGGTTGTTACCCTGGTATTAATACGATCCGATGGTTCGTGGGTCGCTCTGTTGGTAATCCTTCCGGTTCCGCAAGCACGTCTTTAAATTATTCCAGTATCTCTTTCAATGCAGGTATCTGTTGGGTTTCCCCTGGGTCAAGGTTCTCACTTCTCAAGTGACAAAAATAGGCAACTTCATTTCTGGCCACCAGTTTTCTTAATACCGCTTTTGAAATTTCTGATTCAGAAACATGTGGGTCGCCCTGTAGAATAACATGCATGTCCCCATCGTGAAATTCCATGGTCAATTCCTTGTTATTGGTTATGACCGAGCCCATCTTCTCTAACCACTGAATCCCCAGCACAATATTCGCGCCCCCCATTGACAACATAAATAAGTCCTCTGTTATCATTGTGTTCTGAATCGTCATTGATACTCGACGACACACCTCCTTACATATCAAGTACTCGCCGCTCCCAATGAATAATCTAAATTCTACCAACGACTGCATTTCAAACCCTAGCCGACTCATCACTCATTCCTTGATGAAATTGTGGGTACTCCAACTGTCGATGAGTACCGATAAGGGCCTCCCCTGTATGCACCCCATCAGGATGATTGTGCGTTGGTTGAATATTCCAGCGAACGCGTGAAAGCTAATATCCGTGGTCGTCACCAATTCGTTCAGATTCACGCTCGTGTCTGTCTCTTCTTGTTGTTCCATAATCTCCACCAGACAGTCACCCTATGCATCCATGCGAAACATCCTCCCTTTACATTTATGTCCCGGGCTATAAGACTCATCACAGTTGAAACACAACCCCTTGGCTGTGCGCTCCTCCACTGTTAACATTTTACGAACAATTAGCACTGCCTTGGCTCCATTCGGTGGACTTTTGAGCAATGGTTCCGTGTTAATCCCTGTGCCAGAATTTCCCCCAAATCATCCCGGAATTTTGTGCGCTTCGTGTGCCTTTGCTAACACAAACACCCTCTTTAGTGTTGTAGGTTTAGCTAGATTAAGTTCTCTTTTTATCTCCGGTTTCAACCCGCTGATGAAGAAGCTGATCAACGATGCTTCGGATTGCCTGTTGACCTCATTCAGAAGCTCTTCAAACTTTTCTAGATAATTAACTACCGATGTTATCTATTTAATGTGACACAATTCCTGTAGTTTGTCCTCAAACTCACTGCCTCCAAATCTCTCCCTCATATCTTCTATAAACCGCTCCCACGTTGATAGAAGATTGTTCCGTCGGAGTCTTCTTATCCACCCTAAATCTCCTCGTGTCATATAAACCTTGCGATCTGAATTCTCGAATCATCCAAGATGTCGTGGAAGGCAAAATATTTCTCTGCTTGAAAGATTTAACCCTACGGATCTACTCCAGTAAATTTAGGCAGATCTAACTTAATCGCGCGCGTTTCTCTCTGCGCTGCTGCCTCTGCTTCACCTTGGCCTCTCTGTACCTGGTGACCTCCAATTGCAGCTTGCAGTTCCCTCATCATCTCGGTCATGTCTGTCATTTTCTCTGTCAAATTTGCAATCGATGTATCCTGCCGCCTCGTAGCTTTCGTCAGACGCGATGCTTGATCTGTCAATGCCACTCCAATCTCCTGTCGAATTTCATCATATGTATTTATCGCGTTTTCTGTTTCTGTCATTTTTACAAAATCACAATTAAAACAATTACAAAATCACAAGATCTAATACGATTTGCTTCCCTGTTTTGGATCCAGTTCGGGCCTGGAACATGCCCTGGCGATTGTAAATTTTTAGAGTCGTTTTTTACTGTAACGTTCTACGCCTCGAAGAAGAAGATCGTCCAATCAGAGAAAGCACCAATGTAACAATCTAGGTAGATCAGAGATTGGAAGATATGAGAATTCTCCCGAGGGAGCCGGTGGTTGGAGAAGAATCTCCCTAGGGAGCCAGAGGCGGAAGTTTGGATTGGAAATTCACACACTAAATTGGATAGTCGTTATACCCGACCTCCATTATATTTTAACTACATACTGACCAATGCCGTAGTGACATGTGGCTCCTACAACTTTCAATTTAAATGTAATACAATTCCCTCTATTACTGAAACATACTTCAAATTAAAAATAGATGTAATCCCCTGTTTCAGCCTAGCCGGTCTTGGATTAATCACCTCGTCGGTGACTATGTTAACATCTTCCTCCTCACCGACGTGGGTCTCAATCAACCCCAATTCTTCCCTGAGTTTGCTGACTACTATATCCAGATCCAACTCAACTGTAGCACCCATCCTAAAGGATCCTCGTCGGTAAACCGAAGCATATCCAATTTTAATCGTGATCTCGAGCTGCCTTCCCCTCATCTCCCTTGCGATCCTCCCTGTAAATTCCACATCATACTTCTTAATTCACAGAGTTCATCTGACATTTTGGACATAATCATGCCTTATCTTCGAGTTGTTTCCTTGAGTCTCGCGTTCTGCTCTCTGATGATCGCCGCGATTGATCCTTGAATTTCCTCGATCGATTCCTCCTCAGTTCCTTTCATGACAGATAATGTGATGATTAATTTCAATTTTACAGAATCAAGAAAAGAAATGATGTCCCTCCATCGAGCCTAATTCAGGCTTAGGTCGCGCCTTGAAGAGTGCGAATTTTTTGAGTCGTTTCCCGACTATCTCTGCTTACTCCCGGAAGGTAGTGTTTGTTTGAAGAAAAAACCAATGTAATAGCCGAAGATATATCGATCGGCTGTGGACGAACGATCCTGGAGGAAAAGAATCCCATAGAGAGTCGGAGGTGGTGGAGGAGAATCTCCTTGCGGAGCCGGAGGAAGACGAGGTTGGGAACCAAAATACTTCGATGATATATTCATCGAGTTCTACTATATTTAAAGAGATTTATTAATTGAATACAATTGTGTCCACTATATTACTCTAACTCTGTTATTCATAAACAAATTCTGCCCGACGAGTATTTCTTCGCGTGCGGGTCGGGCGATCGGATCCAAGATCCTCCGATTGACGATCCTTGCTACCTCCTTCATCCGTGAGTCCACCCGACGTAATTGTGGGGTTCAGTTCCAGGTCCTTCTCCAATTGATTCCGGATGTTATATAGTCATGTCTAAGGCTACTGTTACACAGAATATCCTAAAAAAATGACGTTGACGGGGTCGTTGGAATAAAATTTCTTAATTCTCTGAAAATATTGCCAGAGAAACAAATTAAGATATTTCAATTTTAAATCACACACCCGAAATCTGTAAAGAAATCAAACAAGGAAGATGTGAAATAACAAATCTTGAAAGGAAAAAACAACTCAGAAATCTTGACTAAAATCGTGAATCTTGAGATGTGAAATCGCGAGAATCTGATCAGTTGGGAAACTCGTAAGAAGGTGGAAGTCTGGAAAAAAATTTGATCACACTCGCCGAATCAATTCTGAGAAAAAAAATTGCAATCACCAACTGCCTAGTCTGTCTCAAAAAATTGCAATCAAAAGAAAAATTGCAAACAAATTTCCACATCTCAAAAGTCAAAACGCAAATCACATTTGAAGAGAGAGGAAAAGAACCGCAACTATCATCTGTCTAAAAAAAATTGCAATAAAAACAAATTGCAAACAAATTTTCAGATCGCAAATCATGTTTGAAGAGAGAGAGAGAGAAATCACAAATCTGAGTTGGAAGTCGCCAGATTTGGGCGAGCTTAACCAAGCTTACAGAAATAGCAAAATAAACTCGCGTGCAGAACGTGTTTCTCTGAAATCGCCAAATTTCTTGGAACCAAGAAAATCAAAATCACATAACCATATCTCGAACCCTCGTCAAAACTTTGGGGAAAAAATTACCAACGGAAATGAGTAAGAAAATATGCCAATTTACTCAAGTAGTCGGTAACTCATACCATGTCTAAAGTAATTGAGCAATTAAATAATCAAGCAAATTGTATTAACCAAAAAGCCATCATACAATTTCAATAACTAAAGTACTTACTGTAAAGGTGAGAATCCGGACGGGGATGGGCCAAACCCGGACGGGTCGCCCCGGTATTTTAAGTTTAAAATATATATATATATACTTATCGGTCTCGGTCTCGGCTTTAGATTTAGGTTTTGAGAACACCTTTGCGGCGGCTGGCGCATCTTGCTGTTGAGTACCTTGTTCGGTTGTTCCCATTACTTATCGGCGGCGGCTGGCGCATCCTTGATTTAATCATTTATATGCGATTTCTCATTTTCTGCGATAGTGATTTGGGTAGTTCCTTGCGATAGTGATTTTTCATTTTTTTACTGCAATCCGTGATCTTTCTGCAGTCCAACCGTTGCTGTAATTGTTGTATCTTGACCTACAAAATAAAATAATTACAATAAAAAATTTATAATTTTATATAAACCCGATTTTGTCTTTAAATTACAGCAACCGTTGCAGTTTCATTGTATCTTGACCTCACATATTTACGGTGACGTTGCTGTATATTCATTTGTCCTCTTTAATACGGTCAAACATTTTATGTTCATTTCATTAAATTCACATTGTATAAAGTTTGAACACATCACAATTTCACAAAACTGAAAACTAAATTTTTTTAAATTAATTCACCATGTCATATCTTACCTTCCTTGGGATCTTCCTCCCAAACAACATTATCTTCCTCCCAATCTGTGATGCCTTTGATGATCGGCCAGACATGTTCCTAATGCACGATTATGGTCGGCCACGGCCCATTGGTCCTAACTTCTTCACTCCAGATGTACCTAATGCCCGATGGTCGGCCAGACAGGTGTAACAATCTTAATTAAACAAGCTACGGCGGAAGATGTTCTGGAGTCGGAACTCCACTTTGAAGTAAAATTACGGAACCAGGAATCCACTCCGGCCAAACCTGATCTGGCTCGTCGAATCAGAACCCGGAAATCTACACGCAAGGACGAATTCATTTACGAGTAGCATATTAAATAAGAGTTAGTTATAATTAGTGGGTCGCGAACATGGTTGTTAGATGACTGTTATAAATATTATGAATGAAACAGAGGCGGTATGAAATTTCCAACAACCCAATTCTTTTTTCAACCTCAGGATCCTCCGGAATATTCTCTATCTTCTCCTCCGGCCCTTCGGAGAATTCTCCTCGCGTTTCTCAATCTCCGTCCGACAGCGTCGATCTTCTACCTCCGGCCGATCCGCACTGTTACATTGGTGCTTTCTTTGTGGACTCATCGCCGCTGAAGCAGGAAGAGTCGGAGACGACTGTAAACATTCGATCTTTCCTGATTGGGTCCATTACAGGGACGCTCGTAGATTAATCTAATCCTGCTTTCTTCTAATTCACATTATTCATTCAATTCTTGATATATGGAAGGACTTTCGGAGAAGACATTGGAGAAGATCAGAAGCTCACTCACGGCCATCATGCCGGACCAGACAACTAGACTAACAAACGTCACTGAGCGGCACGATTTGGCGATCTCCAACATCTGCGATGAATTGTGTGAGGTAAAACATTTGCTGAAAGGTATCCAGGGACGATCGGGCAGCAGAGGTCCGGAGGGGAGCGGGAAGGGACTTCGATCAATCAAGTTGGATCTGCCTAGATTCTCTGGTGAAGATCCTCAGGGATGGTTGTACCAAGCTGAGGAGTATTTCACATTCCACTCCATCGAGGATGAGGCTAAAATTCAAATCACCTCTCTACATATGACAAAGGACGCACTGCTTGGATTCGCGGTCTCCGGCGGAACAAGTTGATTTCGACGTGGCCAAAATTCGTGGAGGATCTGACCGAGTGTTTCGGCAATTCGACATTTAAGGACAAACTGTAAGAGTTGTCTAGACTACAGCAAACAGGCTCAGTAGCTGAGTATATGGCGAAGTTTGAAGGTGTCATGAATGAAGTGGAAGGGCAGTGTGAAGAATCGCTGATCACTTTCTTCACGGAGGGATTGAAGAATGAAATTAAAAGCTAATTGAAGATCGCGCGGCCGACTAATCTGAGGAAGGCATTGGCGATGGCAAAAATTTATGAATCAAATCAAGGAGGGAAACCTTGGAAGAACTTCTCGGCTAATGTCAAGATGGAACCATTGATTAAAACTCCACCAGTGGGGGGCCAGTAGTTCCGATTGTGCGGTGCACTCTAACAGTGGAGGAACGGAAGGAAAGAACGGCCAAGGGACTCTACTTTAACTGCGATGAGCAGTTCTTCCCAAGACATCGTTGCAAGGGGAAGCTATTTCGCATGAGTGCGGGACAGGATTGCTTAGTGGAAGTGGTCGAGATTGAACCTGAGCCGGATCCAGTAGGAGAAGAGACCAGTGGCGACATGGAAATTAGTCTGCACGCGCTCTCCGGCTCCTACAATCCGGGGACAATTCGTATGACGGGGTCGATCAAGGGACATCTGAAGTGTTCATATTATCCAACTCCAACCCCACATTTCTCGTCATTAATTCTCACCATTAAATCCAACTCCAACCCCACATTTAATTACAAGTTGTTCATTTTAGATCATAATTTATTTAAATATCATTAAATATGTGTATAAACTTATAAATAATAATCTAATGAAAATCGTATAAATTAAAAAATTTATATAATTAGATTGAGAGTTTGATATTTTGATATAAACTTTTTTATATTGATATAATTAAAATTAACTTGCCATACTTAGTAATTGCTTTTGATCACTTGCAATTAATTTGAGATCGAAATATTTGTGTGTCCAAATTATTTTATTTCATGATCACAAAATATATGGACAAACTTCAGTACTCCATCTAATTTGTATAAAATACAATTTTGCATATATTTGTAAGACGAATTTTAGCACAGAAAATATATTACAATTTATAAACTATTTTAATTAAGAAAAAAATAAAAATATTTTATTTTTCTCTTCTAACTTTTCACGTCGAGAAAAATTTATAATTAATTTTGACAAATACTTTAATAATTAGTTGCTTCTCACTAAACATGAATTTATGATCGACACATATTTGCGTGTCCAAATTATTTTATTTCATGATCACAAAATATATGGACAAACTTCAGTACTCCATCTAAAGTGGGGTGATACACTAATTCTCACCATTAAATCCAACCCCACATTTGAAGTGTTCATATTATCCAACCCCAACCCCACATTTCTCACCATTAATTCTCATCATTAAATCCAACCCCAACCTCACATTGAAATCCCCGCCCCGGATAATCCCCGTCCCCGGGAAAAATTATATATAAACCCTATAAAAAAATTATTATTGTATAATTTATATAAATAACCTTATACAATATATTAAATAGATAAATTTATATTTAAAATCGTAAAATTAAATCTATATCCTAATTAAAAACTTAAAAGTTAAACCTAATCTCCAACTTCAAATACTCAAATAACCACCGCCGACCAATCGACCATCTTGTTCCACCACTGACTATTTAGTAATTATTTAAGCTATTTACATTTAAATCAATATTTTAATTACATCAGTAAATAGTAAGTAGAAACATACTAACATTAGTATTTTTAATAAATTAATGTTTAAAATAAATTTTAAAAATTTTAAAAAATTAAAATTTTGACCGGGGATGGGGACGGGGACGATTTTTGGGACCGTGAATTTCCCCGTCCCTGATCAAAATGACCGGGCACGGAGACGGGGAACGCAATCCCCGCCCCATCCCCGCTCACCCCTACCGTCAACCCCACATTTCTCACCATTAATTCTCACCATTAAATCAAACCCCAACCCCACATTTAATTACAAGTTGTTCAATATTTTTTGTCATAATTTATTTAGAGTGAGAACCTCATCCGTGAGAATCTTGTGAGAACTTTTGATCTGAGTCCTACATCTACATTCAACGGTTACCAATAGAGTTCATTATTTTAATTATTTGTGGTGAAGATCTCAATGCATATTCTCTTTTTTGTCATCATTCACTCTCAACATCCTTTTGTCCAGTGGATATTCCCCTTTACTTTTTACACCTACTTTTCTCACCTACTATTCTCTTTTTCCTTTGACCTACTTTTATTACTCTCACGTTTCCTCCCCTTTCTTAAACCCTTTTTTCCTCCCATTCCTTCCTTCCTTCCACCCTTTTCTCACCATTTATTAATCTCCTCTATATCCCTTAAAACCATATCTATTATAAAAAATGGTCAACGAATCTCTCCCCATTTTCGGTGAGGTATGTTTTTTTTAATATGTTTTCCTCTCTATTTAGTAGTCAATAAGGAATCATCATGTTGGGTTGGGTTTGCACTATTTATTTTTAATGATTTTTGAGTTTGGATTTAGGTTAGTGCTCTTTTACTATTTGCACTATGCATGACTAATGATTTTTGGTGTGTACTATAACGAATCATATTTGGGTTTGCACTATATTTCACATGCGTTTGCACTATCTTATTTTTCACAGTGCACAGTACATAGTGCACTGCATTTCGTCCATCAGTCATAGTACACATTGCACAGCCAACAGTGCATATACTACCGCATAGTGCGATAGTGCATAGTATATATTGTATAGTACATAGTGCATAGTGCATAGTACATAGTGTATAATACATAATGCATAATACATAGTGCATATTACAACATTCACAGTACGAAGTACAAAGTTCGACATATAGTGCATATCGCATAGTGCAATAGTGCATAAAGACAATAAGCACCAACTCTTTCCCGGGCCCGTGCATCCTCGTTTCGCTGGTGGTCAGCCTGGTACCTCGGGTCGACAAGGCAGGAAGGGCAAACACAAGGAACGTCCGACTCATGATACGATACATCTGTATTCGATTCCGTAAATAACTATTCAATTCTCATGAAATTAAAACCAATACTATAATTTTAAAACAGAAATTTTACTTACTCGAGGGAGAGGTGCTAGGCAATGGCGCTCTCCGTTTATGGGTCATTTTCTTGAATAATGACTTGTATAAATAAAACAATAAATTTTTGATTTTGGTAAATAAGATCAAAAAGACAATGGAATCGATAGACTCCTTGTTTTTTTTCGAGAGAGTAACAGAGAAAAAAATCCATATCAATGGGAAGTCAATACAAAAGGCTTCTAGTGAGATCTTTTATATGAGCACTATATGAGAACTACATCACAACCGTTGAATTGTCTCTGATCATTTGTAACCATTCAATAGTGTAGTGCTATTTTACATCATTCAATGACATAACTGCAACACTACGTACTAAGAACTTCGAACAGACCATCATACGGGAGGATACCGTCTGTACCCAAAATTCCTCCGGTGTTTTACTCACCCCCACATTCGAAACCAGATCTATCCCTACCTCCGTCTTCCTCTCTACCTTTTCAGTCTTCACCGGTCTTCTATTTTCCAAACTTTTTTTATCCCTTCCTCCGAATCCGACAATGTCGAATGCTAGCGGCGCTCGTGATGGGAAGGTCCCAGCCAGAGCAAAGTCATCCCCGTTGAGGTTAGATGGCGTCTCTATTTTTATGGGTTCACTTTGGACATCT
>LFYR01001978.1:1148219-1165687 GCA_001185155.1 Zostera marina
ATTTCTCCCATTCTCACCCTCTGTAATTTCTGGCTGCCCTGGATGGTAGTTTTTTTTCTTTTATTTCTTCTTCCTCTTCCGTGTTGGGTTCCTTAATAAAAAGTTGAGCTTCCAGATTTTTCTCTTTCTACCATGTTGGATTGTGGAACAATTAGATGTCGGTTTTGGGTTGTGTAATATTTTTTCTTCCTCTATTTCTCCCATTCTTTTTTTTTGTCCAGATTAACTCCGGTTCTGTTCTGGTATTGCCTGCCTCATCATTACCGGAGTTGGCATCACTTATGGAAGAACCTCCGTCGAAATTGGATCGATGTTCATCTGTTACGAAGAAAACGTGATGTCTCGTGCTTCGATCACCGTTGTTTTCTTCCAATGCGAAGAATCTGTTGACTGCGGAGGTTGTTCCGTCTCTTTCGTCAAATAACCTGAACTCGCCACCGTCCAGCTCTCTTCGTATTATTGCATTTTCTCTACGAAATGGGTTATGAAATTTTATTTTATTTTCAATTAGCAATATTTGATAAGTGTAATGACAAACCCACCTATTTTCTTTGGTATTTCTTAATCACGAATCCATGCTTGTGATATCTCTTAGTCTTAGGTAAGATAGTGTGTCATCTTTAAACATTAAGGAAAGCGAATTAACATATGGTGTTTTAATAGTCAAAAGATCATAACATAAAAACCCATCATGAATGAAGTGGTTCTACTGCACCATAATTTTGATGATTGTCCCATACTCGGGTTTCATCGGATTGCATTTGAAATACATAGAGTGGTGCATAATGCGAGAATTGAGATAGTGCATAGTGCGAGAATTGTGATATTATGTAAGAAAATGGATAGTTTGACGAGAGTGAATAGCGCATAATGATAGTACATAGTTCGTAGTGCGTAATGATAGTGCATAGTTCGATAGTGCGTAATGACAGTATGTAGTTCGATAGTGCATAGTTCGACAGTGTATAGTTCGATAGTGTGTAATGACGGTGCTAGTTCGATAGTGCATAGTTTAACAGTGTATAGTTCGATAGTGCGTAATGATAGTGTATAGTTCGATAGTGGTGAGAAAAAGGTGGAAGGAAGGAAGGGGAGGAAAAGAGGGTTGAAGATGAAAAAAGTTAGAGCTAGAAAAGTAGGTCAAATGGGAAGAGAAAAGTAGGTGAGAAAAGTAAAAGAGAAAATCCACTGGACAAAAGGATGTTGGAAGTGAATGGTGACAAAAAAATGAATGTGCATGGGGATCTTCACCAAAAATAATTTAAATAATCAACTCTATTCCTAACCGTTAGATGTAGATGTAGGGCTGAGATCCAAAGTTCTCACAAGGTTCTCACAGATGAGGTGCATCCTCGTTTCGCTGGTGGTCAGCCTGGTACCTCGGGTCGACAAGGCAGGAAGGGCAAACACAAGGAACGTCCGACTCATGATACGATACATCTGTATTCGATTCCGTAAATAACTATTCAATTCTCATGAAATTAAAACCAATACTATAATTTTAAAACAGAAATTTTACTTACTCGAGGGAGAGGTGCTAGGCAATGGCGCTCTCCGTTTATGGGTCATTTTCTTGAATAATGACTTGTATAAATAAAACAATAAATTTTTGGTTTTGGTAAATAAGATCAAAAAGACAATGGAATCGATAGACTCCTTGTTTTTTTTCGAGAGAGTAACAGAGGAAAAAATCCATATCAATGGGAAGTCAATATTTGATAACTATTATGTTCAAAAAATCAGTGGCAAATGAACTTTCAATGCAAATTATAGTTTTAAGAAAACATAACAAAGATAACTTTTCAACAGCAAAGATGGAAATGTGACTCAGTAATTTTTTTATGGTATGTCTCTGTACACAAATATATTATTACAGAACGCTTCTAGTGAGATCTCTTATTTGCGCACTATATGAGATCCACATCTCCGCCGTCGAATCACACTTGGTCATTTGTAACCGTCCAATGGTGTTGAATGCTTTTTCCAGAGTGATGGACATACCTGTAATCGATAGTACGCTGAACCTCCAAGAGACTGATGGACGCAAGGATGAATCGACTATACGAAGGGGGAACCTGCAATCCGTATGCATATCACCACCCATTCAAACTGGAGCATCCAACACTGCAGTATTCCTCTTGGT
This sequence comes from Zostera marina, assembly GCA_001185155.1. Lineage (NCBI taxonomy): Eukaryota > Viridiplantae > Streptophyta > Magnoliopsida > Alismatales > Zosteraceae > Zostera > Zostera marina. The sequence goes on from LFYR01001978.1 coordinate 1,150,363, forward strand.
TTTCTCCTACCTTTCCTTACCCAGCGACGATTTTTTCTCCTACGTTTTCTCTCCATCCTTTCGAAGCCGGCGATGTCGAACTCAAGTGGTGCTCGTGATGGGAAAGCTCCGGCCAGATCAAACTCGTTCCTGGTTAGGTATGTTTTTCTACCTCTTTTCACTTCGTTTCCATTAGATTGGTTCTTTGCAGTGTTTTATTTTTTCCTCCATTTTGGTATTGTTCATCGTCGTGGTCCATGATTTTCCCCCCTCATTTCCATGATCTATTTGATCTTAGAAATAGGGTCCATTTCCATGATCTATTTGATCTTAGAAATGGATTTTCTTTTATATTTTTTCCCCTTATCTTATAATGGGTTCTTGTTTTTTATTTTATTTTCCCTAAGATTGGGTTGAGATCTTAGGAATGAGTTGTCCAGTAGATGTTTTAAATTTCGTTCCCCTCAAGTAAATGTTGGAAATGGGAACCGATTTTTTTCTTTTCCCCTATTATTGTGTTTTGTCACTCCGTACCAGATTTTTTTATCATCGTGGTTGTATCAGGCCACACCTAGCAGTGTTTAAAATTTTTTCCCCTCTTTTCGAAAATCAAATTCTTACAAATGGGTTCTGGTTTCCCCCCCCCTAATATACCTTCTATATTTGATCTTGAGGATGGGTTTACCCTGATTTTCTATTTTTTTCACCTAGTCTCTAGTAGTTTGGCTGTTTCACGTTTATTCTATGTTGATCTTGGTTTTTTCCCTTGTTTTCGATCATTTTGATGTTAAAAATCGGTTCGTCCATTTCTATAGTCATTCTTCCCACTATTTCTATTTCATTTCTCCTTTTATTTGCCCTCATTTCCACCGTTAGAAATGGGTTTGATTTCTACTGATAGATCTCGCTATTTTCTCCACTTTTTTACAGGAATATATGGATGTTTTCTTATCTAATCGTGTATGTTCTTTCCCAACTTTTTGCTATTGTCTAATGCTTTTTTTTGTAAATTATATATTATCTGTAGGTCGTTATTTAAGAAAATGGCTCACAAGAAACGTTCGGCCCTTGGTAGCTCGTCTACTCCTGGTAAGTATGATTTTTTGTTGTTGTTTGTTAACCCGTGCTGTGTGCACTATGCACTATGTACTATGTTGTATACCTGCACTATGTACTATTTGCATTTTCATTTATATTATGTGACTGATTAACTATGTCATGATCATAAAATTGGTTGCAGAGTATGATGTGCCGTGCTTCTGCCCGTCATGCCTAGCCGACCCAATGCATTAAGAGGATCATCATCGTAACGAGGATGCTCGTGCCCGAGACGATTTACACCGCGCGTTCGGGCACGCCAATATCGATGGTGCTCGAGTAGGGGATGGCCCTTCAAACCCACATGTCATCCCTTCTAGTATGGACACGGGTGAGGAGCCGAAGGCATCTTATGACGAGGGAGGGGACTTCTGGTCGATCGATACTGTGAGAGGCTCAGTCAGAGGTTAGGTGTATTTGAAAACTCTTTTATTCGTCGTTTTTTAAAAATTTACAATTATATATATGACCGATTTTTATTTCCTGTATACAAAACTAATACAAGATTGGATATATGGATCTTTGACCGATTGATGACCCAAACACCCATTTACCCGATTACTTTAATTTAAGTGGGTAAAGTTGCAGTTTGGTCCTCATCTTCTTCTGTATTCTCTGATAGCCTTTAAGTGGCTAAAGTTGCAGTCCGGTCCTCACACTCCTTTCTATTTCGTTATTAGTTTTAAGTGGTAAAAATTGCAATCCAAACCTTACAGTTTCTTTCTTAGTTAAAACTGTAAGTGCTTCTGTTTTACTTATTTGCAATTAGATTCAGTTCAGTAATTACTCTGTTTATCAAGCTAATTACTTCTTTAAGCTAGGGCCTAACTTAGTATCTGAAGTACCTCGGACGTACAAGTTAGCTGCAGAGGATGCGGACATGGTTAGTAGAGACGTTTAGGTCCAAATTAGATTGACGTTGATTATATTTGATATTTGCAATGCATGTATGTATTATGATCCGAATTTTTAGGTTTACTCAATGCTGCTAAGTAAATGTATATGAGTTTTTTATTCTAGTATATTAAGGATCTAAATTTGACAATTAAAATGATGATTTAATATTTTGATTTTGTCAATTCCAACTCTATTATTATGTTCTTTATTTTTTCACAAACTTGGACTTAAATCAGGACACCGAAACGTCTACCGAAGGTCAGTCGAGCAGCTCCGACCACGATTGTACATCGAACGAGGTCCATGATAGTGTGCATGATGATAGTGACGATCTTGCTCATAATTCTAGTTCACTTCGTACTTCTGAAATTGTCGGTCGTGATCTCTGTAGTGAGTCTTCCAACAAACCAAAAAGGCAAACGGATATGGACCGCTCAATGCGTGGTAGGAACCTTCTTGAAGAGCTGGATAATGTGGATGATGTGATTGTGGGACATCCTCAAGATCCAGATATTTCCGATGAGATTCACAGAAAGTCTGAACATGTATCTGTTGGGACTGATAGATGGTGGTATTACCCTTGCAATGAGGATCAGGAAGTATGTTTGGACTACGATAGCAATGTTAGTCAGGGAGAATCAATAGGTAACGAAGCAACCAAGGAAACGTCGTTTTTCTCTAGTTGCCCTGGTCTTTCAGAAATAGACATATATGGAAACCCAGAGTATGGGGGTCTTCAAGTAGAATGCAGTGAGGACAGCCGCAGCAATATTTTTCGAAGAAGAACTAATCCTGGATACCTTACCGCTACCCTCCCTAGTTATCCTGAAGATCGAGGTCCTCCGATGGATACTCCATTCGTAGTTGACGCGGATGGATTTATTATGTATGTGGATGGGCTTCCTAATTTATGGAGTGAGGTAGAGGGTCGTGGGGGAGATCTTATGCATAAGTTTGATGTTAATCAGTTAGAAATTGAAGGTGCATCTCCGCACGAAGTTCACAAGTTGGGGACTGATGAAGAGGGTAGTGCAGATCGTATGGAAAAGATGGTTGTCCGGGGAGAGGATTTGATTGGTCGAAATGCGGGAGAGCAGGATGTATTGGAACGAGATGTTCCCTCTAGAGTGCAAAGGATTAAGAAAAGGAGAGAGCTCCAGGTTATGCAATTAATGATGTTTATGTATTTGTGTCTTTTCATATGTATTGTTATTGAAGTTTGTTATTTTGGTGCAGAGGACTAATCGGTTAGAAAGGAAGAGAATTGCTGAACTGGAGGTTGCTGTAATGAAGGAAGAGGCAGATGTTCTAAAGAAATATAAAAACGAGAGGAAGAAAAGATACTCTCGGATAGGTTTTGCGAAAGAATTACAGATGATAGGGTATGTTTTGGTATTTGAAATTATCTATGTATGGTTTATATTTTTCGATTACTATGATGATTGGATGGTCCATTCAAATTTGTAGAAAAAAAGATGTACTATTGAATACCAAGGGCGTAGATGCACTAGGGAGCAGGTCCTGCATATTTTAGAAAGCAAGCTATATAGTGTCGAGGTTTATTGACATACAAATATAAAATTGCTTATGTTATTTTATTATAGTATCGTATGTTTTCATGACTTATCTAACAATTATTCCATGTACTGTGTTGTAGTTGATTGATTTGTATGCGGAGGTCATACTTAACAAAGTCGTGGTAGATGATAAAGATAGGGCATGTTATGAAATTCTTCCCGCAGACACATTCTTGAAATACAAAGGATACATAGGTGGTAGTGGTAATTTGGAAACCCAGTTCTATATGGAGATGATGGCCGATAAAGTAAATGATTTACAAATTGATAAAATCTTTGTTCCCATAAACCAAGGCGACCATTGGCATCTTCTTACTGTTAATTTTGATGGTTGCACAATGACGCACTATAACTCTAGAAAGAATCAAGCCAAACACTATCGAGAATTTCTTCGAGTGGTATTGAATGAAATTCCTATTGTATTAATTTTTGGTATTATTTTTTTTGTATTGCTCGTAGTGGTTTATACATTCCGCAATATGCAGGCTGGTTGGATGAATGCGCACCTGACATTACGCTTTGATAAATTCAATGAAAAGGAATGGCAGAGAATCGTTGAACCGCGGTTCCCACAGGTTAAATGTAAAGATGACGACAATGGTTTGCGAATGTTGTTGGCAATTGAGGCGTTAGCTTTAGGTCATGTGGGTTATGGACTAGACAAAGATTTGAATGCAGCAAAATGTTCTTTGTTAGATGGAATTCGTATGATGGTAACGTTTGACGATTGAGATGTTTTGATTGTTCTTATTTTGTATATTTGTTTGTGTAGTAGGGTATCATGAATATTTATTGTGTTAGTATGATTACAATTTATCCATGACCTTGAGGTATTAAAATGTTTTGCCTAACGTTGAAAAACAATTTGTCATTCAATAGAATGTTTAAATTACATAGATTTGCAAAGAAAATTATCCAAATTTGCATTTCAAACACATTTCGGACATGTGATCTCTATGGCTTCTTCTTACTCTTGTTGATAAATGTGATCTTTTGATGGACATGAACGTTTGTCATGTCCCTTTATTCCACAGATAGAGCACGATCTTTGTTTTAATTGGCATATTGATCATCCTTTTGGAAATGAATCTTTCTGATTTTTTGGATGGACGCCCTCCATTTCCGCAACCCTTGGTTCTAGCCACTTCAGGATTGCCAATATCGATGCTTTGTGTGTTCGAATCATGGAATCTTGTTATTGAGCCATGAACTTTGGCAATGTCGCTTCCTGTTTGGTTATCCGTAATGGATTTAATGCCGTCCTCTAATATTTTCCTTGCGTAGATAATTTTGGCCTTGCTCTCACCTGCTAACGAGATAAGGTGATTGAATAATGGTCGTAGATTTCCAGTGTCATTTAAATCGGTTGTATGGCTTGATGTCGTCGGCCTTTTTCTTTGTATAGCTCTCCAGTGATTGCACACTAATGTTTCTGGTAAAATAGATATGGTGTTCAGTGTTATGTAGCAGATGATGTGCCTGCATGGAATTCCAAATGATTCGAACAAACGGCAAGTGCATTTTGCGTACACACCCTCATCCCCGATGTCGATAGTACCTGATACCTCGAATGATCCAATGGATACTGCGTCGAAGATCTGTATTGGAAATGAATTTGAGGGCCACGATAATTAGTGCAAGAAGGGAAGTCAATATTTGAAGTTGATATTGTGTTACCTTAGCAAAATCAATAAAATAATTGCTCTTGTTGTAGTTACCTGATTTTCCATGTGTCTAGGTCTAATGAAGTAGTGCATACTACGAAGCGCCTGATCTTGGAAGTCAATGAATACCTCATGTGTATAAAGTTCGCACATTTGCCTTTCAATGGCCAATGGAGTTAATGTGTTTCTGTGGTGCATACTGACCATGATGATTCTTCGAGTTTTCTTTTTCACGGAGGGATAACAGGACATATTCGTATTTTGAGTGAAATTCTAGTAGTGTGTAATGTGATCTTATTTTCATTTTGACTATACTATTCATTCCTTCGCTACGTTGTGTTGTTTTCATTCCTGCGAAGAAATGATCAATCATGTAGATGGGGCACCATTGAAACCGAATTCTATAGAAGTCTCTCAACCAGATATTATCTTTCAGATCGTTGTCTGAGACCCATGCTGGCCATGATTCCTCGAAAGACGCTATGCTGGTAGAATTGTTCAGGAAATCATGAAATTTAGCCATTGCAGAGCGATCTTGATATGTATGTCCAATTTTGTCACCCATTTTATGTGTGATGTGCCATAGACAGAATCGGTGAAATGTATTTGGAAAAATGTGTAATAGTGCGTTTTTCATTGCAGGGTCCTAATCGGTAATAATAGTCTTCGGATGCTTTGTCATACAATTTAAGAATTCATTGAATATCCATTCGAAAGATTCAACATTCTCGCGTGACAGGAAACCGGCCGCGAATATAATTGTGTTCTTGTGATGATTCACTCCACAGAAAAGTGCTAAAACCAAATTATATTTGTTTGTCTTGTATGTCGTATCAAATGTAATCGAATCCCCGAATAGATCGTAGTCATGGCGACACCCAGGATCAGCCCAAAATAGGTTGGATAGATGACCTGCATAGAATGGATGGACGATAGTGAAATTTGTGCAAAGATATGTAATAAATTGAATTACGTATATGACAAAAAAATTACCGTTGTCATGCCTAGTGAATGAGAAGAAGAAGTCGGACGATTTGTTCCTTCTTTCTTCAAATAGTTCAATTAGTAAATCTGCGTCTCTTTGAATAATATTGCATCGGTCGTCGCGTCTCATGTTTGATAGGTCCGATGGTGTGTACTGCATATGATCAAATCCTCCAGCCTCTTGAGCAGCAACACAATATTGATCATTCGGGGAAATATTAGATGTGTTTAGTGATTGAAACAATGTCCTTGATAAAGGAGTAATAACACGATTTACTGGTAGGTATCTCCTCTTCGATGGGGTCACCAATGGATGATTGTGATCTTCAATGAAATTAACAACCCTCCATAATCTTGTGGACCGGTCTAGAGATATGTAGATCATGGCAAGACATCCTGAACGTGAATTTCTTATACGACGATGTTTTCTATCAATCACGTTATTTGTCGTGTCGGTTAAGGGAGCATATCCTTGTTTAGAATACAGCATACGTCGCCCTACCATTTCGTGATCGCTAATTTTGGTTGACCCCATACGAACGTTAAAACCTATATTGCCTGCGTAACCCATATACGCATCTCTGGCCTCGTCGTGCGAGTTGAATAGTTGGCCAACTTCGGGAAAATACAGTGTACTAGACGATCCAATAGTTTCTGTGTTCGGTTCCGAGTGAATATGACCCTGATCAACATTCTACGATTGCATTTTTCGGTAGTAAGTATCATTCACGAAGAAATATGCACTATGCACTATGAACTATTGAAAATTTACTATGTACTATAACGCTAATAACTATGCACTATACGTATACTATGAACTATGCACTATACACTATGAACTATGCAGGACGTGCTACGCACGAAGGTGCTGTATGAACTATGTACTATTCACTATTAAGCATGCAATTTGTACTATGCGTAATCGAATATTAGTGTCGAATATTAACTATGCGCTATGTACTGTGCGCAATGCACTGTGTACTGTGGACTATGAAAGAGATTGGAGATAAATGTACAAATAGTGCAAACCCAATCCTTCATGAAAATACCTTATTGAGGAGGGAAATAGAGTGGGAAAAAAAACGAACAACATACCTGGGCAGATATTAGAGAAGATCCGATGAACATTTTCTTATAGGATATAGAGAAGGTTAGAAAGGATATAGAGGTAAGGAATGGGAGGAAATAGGGTTTAAGAAGGGGATGAAGGAAGGGGAGGAAACATGAGTGAGAGAGAAGGGTAAAAGTAAAAGTGAAAAGTAGGTGGAAAGTAGGTGAGAAAAGTAGATGTGAATGGTGACAAAACACATTGGACAAAGGGATGTTGTTAGTGAATGATGATAAAATAAAGATTATGCATGGGGATCTTCCCCCAAATAATAGAAAAAATGAATTAAATTAATGACCGTCGGATGTAGATGAAGGGCAAGGATTGAAAGTTCTCACGGGGTTCTCACGCTTCAGGTTCTCACCTGAAGCTGGCCCTATATTATTATTATACAATTGAAAATTTCGTCTTAAAATTTCACCTACCAAAATTATTCTTTAATTTTCTACTTTTACCAAATCTTGAAATTTCCAATAGCAAAAATATTACCAAAAAAATTGATATTTTTGAATCGATGCACAAAAATATTAACTAGCCACACACTGATCAGAAATATATAACCACTAAGATCGTTAAAAAAATCAATGAATACGATGCCTCCTATAATTCAAATGACAATAAGCAACACAAAATCATGGAAAAAAGACAGAAAGCCATTGCTTTTCGATCCATCTATGGCTTATCTCTGTATATTGGAGCCAAATACAATATTATGGTATGCCAAATACAATATAATTAATGAGAGCCCAGAAAAACATATAAAACACTAAATTATTAGTGTCAAATTCCACAATGCTGTAAACAATTTATTAGAGAAATGTAAGGTATTTGTTGGTACCATGACCAAACCGGCCCCGTCGGCGGCCCGGGCGAACGGACGGGCCCGGCGCGCGAGCCCACGAGGCCCAAGGACTGGGACGGAAGACTATAAATACCTCCCCTGGTCCAACAGGGGAGGGGGTTGATAATTCTTGGAGTCAGACACTTGTACTAGGTTGAACGGTTGGCTTATTCCGGCGAACCCACACACCAACAGTGGTGAACCTGACGTGAACTGAACACACGACAGCCGGAGAAGAGGAGGATGACGAGAAGCGAATACCAAGTGGGGGAGTGCGCGAAGCGACCCGAGCGGGCAGCAGTGGAGTACCAGCCGGCGCGACACCACTCCCGCGACCGGTACTCGGAGGAGGTAAGGGCCAATGAGGAGTGGGACGCTCAGGAGGAGAGGTTGCGTATGGAGCTCAAGGAGATAAGGTACGGATGGGATTCGCCCAGAAGGAGCCGGCGCAGCGGACCAGTGTCCCCACCAAGGGTCAGGAGAGCGCGGTCCCGGTCGCGGTCCCGGGAGAAAAGGGAAAGGGAGTACGAGAGGCTCCGGTGAAGGGAACGCGCAGAGGAAAGAGAGCGCGCAGAAAGGGAGAGTAAGCGGGAAAGGATGCAGCTCGTGGAACTGATATCCACCCTACAGGAGAGCCAGCGTCAGCTACAGGAGCAAGTACACCAGCTCACAGTGACCCCCCACACCCTGGAGTCGGACGGGGGTGGAGGAGGAGACCCCATATACGGACCGGCTCCCCCGGACGGGAGACCCGGGAGCGACACCCCACCCGTGGAAGCCCCGCGAGCCATCGCGGCACCGGCGCCAGGAGGGCAGCGGAGAGGCCCTAGCGCAGCACTTGTTAGACGAAGAGTACTCGCCGGGCTGGAGGGCCCCGAAGATCCCGTATTATAAGGGCGACACAGACCCGGAGGACCACCTGCACTCGTTCAAGACCAACATGGAGGACAGGACGAGCAGGAAGGACATCTGGTGTCGAATGTTCCGCAGGGCCCTGACAGGCGACGCGATAGCCTGGTACAGGACGCTGCCGACAGGATCCGTGCACACCTACGAAGGCCTAGTAGCGGTATTCCGGGCGGCTTTCGCGCACCGCCGAAGAAGGCCGAAAATCAAGGCCGCCCTCAGTACCGTCGCACAGGGAGAGTCGGAGAGCACGCGTACGTACGTGGATCGGTTCGCGAGCGAGGTACAGAAGATCGAGGGGATCTCGGAAGAGGTAGTGTTGTACGCCCTCACGAACAACCTCCGACCCACGTTCTTTGTGGGAGATCTGGTAAGGAAGCCACCGAGAACCTTCGCCGAGGCCATGGAGAGATCCCACGGAGAGAGCAATGTGGAGGACTACCTAAGCGCGAAGATCCTGGAGTGCAGGCGACAGCAGAGGGGGAAGGGCATCCCCGCAAACACGGGGGGGGGCAGCAGCAGCAGAGCCAACCTCAGCACCAACAACTGCAAGTCAAGCCCCCAGCGGCGCCACAAACGCCCGCATACAGAACCGGCACCCCGGAAGGAGCGGGGCGAAGGGAAGTAGGCCCCACCCCGGCAGCGAACCAAAGGCAGGTTTTCCTCACGTTGAGCGGAATGGGAACCCTACCCTCGCCAAGACCAATGAGGAAAGACACGGCGGCGTTCAGGGACACCCGCAGGTTTTGTGAGTACCACGACGATAATGGCCACACGACGGCCGAATGCCTGAACCTAGCAAGGGTCCTCAACAAAATGAAACCCACAAACGGAGCCCCCCCGGCCCCGACGGCAAGCCGTCCGACGGTGATACCCACAGGACACCAAGTGCCGAAGCAGGAGCCGGCGGACGAAGCAATAGGGGACATCCTCACCATCGCGGGGGGAGGAGCTTCGAGGGGCGATGACCCTTGGGAGGGAGGGAGGGCGGTACGCGTCCGACGTGGACCGGACAACAGGGGCCAAGCGCCCACGAATGAACTTGGAAATCTCGTTCACGGAGGACGACATGAAGGACATCACCATGCCCCACGACGATCCCCTGGTCATAACCCCCATCTTCCAAAGGGGGGACAAGTTCAGCGTACGACTACACAGGGTCCTGGTGGACACGGGGGCGTCGGTGGATGTACTGTACTGGAATGCTTTCGTCGACCTTGGCCTGGCCCGCGCGGAACTACTCCCATGTCGGGCCCCCATCAGAGGATTCAGGCAGTCAGAAGTTCCAGTGGCGGGAACGTTTTCCATCCCGGTCACCCTGGGACGACATGCCCAAGCAAAGCCGGTCGAGGTCATGTTCACGGTCGTAAACTTCACGTCCGGATACAATGCCATCCTGGGAAGGACGGCGCTGCATGCCTTCCAGGCAGTAATGTCGTCGCTCCACCAATGCCTCAAGTTCCCAACCGAGGGGGGAGTTTGCACAGTCAGGGAGTCCCAGAAGAAGGCGCGCGAGTGCTACTTCAATTCGGTCGGCGAAGTAATGACGTCAGGCGAAGGCCTACCGCACTCGATGCGGGAGCACATTACAAGACCCGAGCCGGCATCCCACACGACCCAAATAGCCCTCGGTCGGAGCGAGGTGCGAATGGGAAGGAACCTCCCGCAGAATATCAGGGAGGGGCTAGAGCAGCTCCTGAGGAAGAACGAGGACCTGTTTGCTAGCGAGCTGGGGGAGCTGAGCGGCGTGCCTAGGACGCTGGCGGAGCACAAACTGACGGTAGCCCCGGACGCCCACCCCGTCGGGCAAAAATTACGCCCGCTAAGGGCGGAAAAGAGGGAGGCGTCTGAGATGGAAGTCAAGAGGCTCCTCCAAGCGGGCTTCATTCGTCCAGTACGTTACCCCGCCTGGCTGTCCAACGTGGTGATGGTAAGGAAAGCAGATTCGAGATGGAGGATGTGCGTCGACTTCACCAACCTAAACAAAACGTGCCCCAAGGATAGCTACCCGCTGCCGTCGGTGGACCGGCTGGTGGACCAGAGCTCCGGATGCGGGATGCTGAGCTTCATGGACGCACACTCGGGGTACAACCAAGTGCCCATGGCACGGGAAGACGAGGAGAAGACGTCGTTCATCACAGAGATGGGCACCTTCTGCTTCAGTGTAATGCCTTTCGGCCTACGCAATGCCGGGGCGACGTTCCAGAGGCTGATGGATAAGATATTCGAGGCACAAATAGGCAGGAACGCGGAGGTATACATGGACGACATACTCGTCCGGTCAAAGGAGGCCGAAACGCACTTGGCCGATTTAGAAGAGACCTTCGCTAACGTCCGAAAGGCAGGGCTCAAGCTAAAAGCCAAGAAGTGCGCGTTCGGAGTCAAGGAGGGGCATTTCCTAGGTTTCCGAATCACGCCCGAAGGAATCAAGCCAAGAGAAGAAAAGGTTAAGGCCGTGATGGCTATGAACCCCCCGCGGACGCTGAAGGAAGTCCAGAAGCTAAATGGAAGGGTGGCGGAGATTCCTGCCAAGAACGACAGACCGTTTAAAGCCTTTCTTCCAACTGTTAAGGAACCCATGACCTAGGGTGGTGTGGTCGGACGAATGCGAGGCGGCGTTCAGAGAACTCAAGCTCCAGCTTTCGAGCCTGCCAACGCTCCGCCCCCCAACAAGGGGAGAACCACTCACCATGTACGTAGCATGCTCAGATGCGTCCGTCAACGCAGTCCTAATCTCGGAAGCGGGAGACACACAAAGGCCGGTATACTACCATTCCCGGTCGTTGATAGGAGCGGAGGAGAGATACCCGGAAATCGAGAAACTAGCCCTGGCGGTGGTCTCGGCAGTCCGAAGGCTAAAACCGTACTTTCACGCCCACACGGTCACGATCCCAACAGCTTACCCACTACTGCAACTGCTGCAGAAGTCGGACGTCTCAGGAAGATTGACCAAATGGGCCATGGAACTTAGCGAATTCCACCTGGTTATCGTGCCAGCAAGGGCAATTAAAGGACAAGCGGTGGCGGACTTCATGGCCGAATTGGCCCCGAGGGAAGGCGAGAAAACGGACGAACAATGGTGGACGGCCCATGTAGACGGGTCGTCCAGCAACAACGGTTGCGGCGCAGGGGTCATGGTCAAATCCCCGACGGGGGAGAAGATCGAGTATTCGATCCATTTCGAGTTCCGGGCGACCAATAACGCAGCAGAGTACGAAGCCCTCCTCTCGGGGATCAGACTAACTCGTGCGTTAGGCGCGTCTAGGGTGCACTTTCACACGGACTCCCGACTGGTAGCTAACCAAGTCAGAGGAGATTTCGTGTCCAAGGAAGACTCAATGGCGAGCTATGTGACCGAAACGAGAGCGGCCTTGGGCAAGCTCGAAGAGTGGAGGATCTCCCAAATAGGGAGAGAAAACAACGGGGAGGCCGACACGCTGGCCAAACTGAGAGCGTCCCCAGGAAAGACGGAGGGAAGGTGGATCCAGATCGAGAACCAAGAGCGGCCGCCGCCGACCAGCAGCCCCAGGTCAGACAGAGCATGCGGTGTGATAACGTCGGGGGATTGGAGAACGCCAATCAAGAGGTTCATTGAGGCAGACGAAGCGCCAGCAGACCCAATGGAGGCCAGGAAGCTAAGGAACAGAGCGGCCTGGTTTGTGGTGGCCCAGGACAAGCTGTACCGACGGTCGGCAGCGGAGGAGGCCCCCCTACGACTATGCGTCCCACGGGAGGATGGTAAAGCCATCGCACGGAGCCTGCACGAGGGGGCGAACGAAGCGCACCAGGACGGCAGAGCGTTGGAGAAGCAAGTAGCTAGGCAAGGCTACTACTGACCCGAGTCGATAAAGGATTCGGAAGAGATTGTCGATCGGTGCGACGAATGCCATAGGCATTTGAACGTCCAAAGGCGGCCGTCTACCATGATGAAAGTTGTAACGACACCGGTGCCATTCGCAAGGTGGGGAATCGACATAGTCGGGCCGTTCCTACCAGCGTCAAGAGGAAGGAAGTTCCTGTTCGTAGCGGTCGACTACTTCACAAAGTGGGCCGAAGCGGAGGCCACAAATACGATCAGCAAACAGAATGTGCTGAACTTCGTCTTCAGGAACATCGTCTGCCGGTTTGGGGTCCCGATCCAGATAATAACGGACAACGGAACGCAGTTCATGGGCAAAAAGTTAAGAGAGTTATGCGAGGACAGCGGGATCAAGTTGAGCTTCGCACCAGTCTACCACCCGCAGGAAAACAGACAGGTAGAGGTCACGAACCGGACGATAACATCAATCCTGAAGAGGAAGGTGGGCGAACACCCGGGAAACTGGGCGAATCTAGTCCCGGAGACCATGTGGACGTATCGCACGACCATCCGGACCCCCACGGGCCAGACCCCATTCGCCCTCGCATTCGGGATGGAGGCGGTAGCACCGGCCGAACTGGTATGGCCGACTGCACGTATTGAGCAGTTCCAGCCGGGGACGAACGACCAAGCGATGTTCCTAGACAGGGAGCACCTAAAGAGCCGAAGAGAGGAGGCGTCCATCAGGGACCTCACCTACAAACGAAGGGTGGCAAGGTACCACAACGAAAGAGTGGCCGACAAGAACTTGGCACCAGGGGACCTGGTGTTGAAAAACGCCAAGGTAACGGGAGTCGACCAGACAAAGGGGAAATTATCAGCAAGGTGGGAGGGCCCGTACGTCATCACGGACGAGATTCAACCGGGCATCTTCCGCCTAGGGTATGAGGACGGGCAGGAGATTGAAAGAACGTGGCACGCCGACAACTTGGAGAAATACAGACGGTAAAGCAGTGCGTGCGCGAGATAGTCTTTTTCCCTTGTATTTTATTTTCCCCATCTCGTGTAACGTCGGGCGTCTCCCCGACCACGGCACGTGATGCCCAGTAAAAAGCACCCGGAGTGCACCCATTGAAGGAAAAACATTAGTAAAAAGGAAAAAATCGGGGGAGCCCGCCGAAAAGGCTAACGGAAAGCTCTCAAGGTCGGACGACCACTCGAGACAATCCAAACGGCCCAGGCCGTTTCCCCGAATAAAAACGCGACAGCGGTGTAAAAAGCGGTTTTGTGACACGAGCAAAAATCGGAGAAGCCCGCCGAAAAGGCTAACGGAAGGTCCCCGGGGCCGAAAGGCCGCACGGGAACGTCCGAAGGGCCCAGGCCGCTTCTCCGAGTCAAGAAAAAATTGAAGAAAGATGCTCTCGGCAGGGAAGGACCGGCCGGAACGGCCCAGGAAGGACACAGACGGGTAGTAAACGGACGCAGAGCGAGGAAAAAAACCCACAAACAAGTATAAAAGCGAGGAAAAAAAGTTAAGTATATTATTACAAAAAAAAAGGTAAGAGTTCTTCCCGTACACAAGAAAATAGTGAAAAAACAGGGTCTACTCAAAAGGAGGGTCCACGTAGTCGGGGAAGTCGGCCTCAAGATTTTGCTCCTCGCTATCGTTCACATCCACAGGAGGCTGATAGGGGGGAACACCCGTCTCCTTCCAGTCGTCCTACTCGTGGCGGCTCCGGGGCACAACACCGCGCGACAGGGGTGGGTAGGCAAGCGTGCACATCTGGCGTCCGTGCAGATAACCTTTCCAGAAACCACCGCGTTTGGAGTCTGCCATCAAGATAGCATGCTCCGCCTTCAGCTCGGCCAAGCGGGTCTCGAAGGTAGGAACAAAGCCCTTGATAAAAGCATCTTGAGCGTCCTTCGCGGCCTCCTCCGCGGCGGCAGCCCGAACTTTCTTCTCCTCGGCAGCCCGACACACGTCGGCGGCCAGAAAATCCCGCTCCCGCTTGACCGCGTCCAGTTCGGCCTTCGCCGCGGCAAGGTCGGCTTGCACTCGCTGAAGCTCCTCGTCCGGCCGAAGGCCCTGTTCCAGCCGAACCTGGATGAGGACCGAAAGCTGCAGCATCTGATGATGCAGGTCGAGGTCGACGGCCGACGGAGGACGGGCGAGCAGCCGAACGTACTCCTCTTCGGGCGCCAGCCAGGGCCCAACGTTTGCAAGTCTCTGCTTAAAGATCCCGCCGAGGCGGGGCAAGGAAGACGCAGAGTCGACGGGGGCGTTATAGTCGATCGTGTTCTCGAGATCCCGCAAGAGAGACTGAAAGTGCTCGGGATCCGACCCCCCGGCCCGAAGGCGGGAGTCATCGTGCCCGACAGGCGGGGGATCAGGGCGGCTGGGTTCTGGAGAGTCCAAGTCCTCAATTTCGTCCGTCCCCAGAGCAGCGGCGACTGACTTGCGTTTCTCGGCCC
>LFYR01001978.1:1165787-1184706 GCA_001185155.1 Zostera marina
TAGAAGGCTGGCGTACGATTCGACCAGGGCGTCACGCTCGGCCTCGGGAGTATTTGCAGGCGGGGAAGCAGCGGGAGTCTCGAACTGCACGGCGTCGAGCGGCCTCTTCTTCGGACGCCGGGGCGGGCCGTCCCGAAAGTAGGACGTCTTCACGGGCAAGGCCAGATGTTGTTCGTAGCTCCAGGACTGGGTCAGCGTCTGAGCATTGACGGCCTCGCAGCGGTAAACTTCAGTAAGAACCTCCTGGGAGAGTTGGGCCATGGGCTCCAAGGAGTCTCGGCTGGGGGCGGCGGTCCGAGTCTTCAGCGACGTCAACAGATTCCAGCACGTGGGGACAGTAGCGTCCGACTCCGACGAACCAAGGGCCGACGGGGACGAAAAAGAAGCGGTCCCGCCAGTGGTGAGATCGGTCGACCAGCTGGTCGAAGAGAGCGTCACCCGATCTCTGAGCGATTAGCAGACGACGGGGGTCGGTGGTCATAGCGGTCATGGTGAACCAAATCAGGAAGACTTGCAGGGAGATGTAGCAGCCAGACCGACGGCAAAGAAGGACGAAGGTCATCAAGCGGTCGATGGCGGCCAGGGGAACTGAGAGATCGAGATGTCGCAGAAATGCATCGCCTCGGCCACCAGAGGGGGAAGCGGGAGAACGAGGCCGGCCTCGGCGTAAGGCGTGTAAAGGGCGACCATGCCCGGCGGCGGATTGGAGGCAAGGCGGTTCCCAGCCTCGGAAAAAGGCAGATCCGGCTGGCCCATCTTCGCCAACGCCTCCCGGATCACGTCGACCCCGACGGTGGACAGTGGGTCTTTGCTGGTGGGAGCGATGAAAAGCGACGAAGCCAGGGTACGGGCTCCAACCTCGGCCCGGGCACGGTCGGAGGAAGAAGTGGAAGCCATTAACAACCTGGGAAGGGAGAAGGTCGGAGGTGGAGAAGGCGAAAAGCAAGGGGAGAAGAAGAGTCAGTCGCGAGTAGAAAAGGAGGGTTTATATAAGGGTTTAGGGGGGCGCGGAAGACGAAGCGTCGCGTACCTGGATTGGTCAGGATCGGATGAGCCGGGGGGCCTCCGAGGGAGCCTAGGACCCGGTCCGTCGGGTAGCAGGGTGAAAGTCAAGGCCCGACGCGGACGGCGAGGCGGGGGAGAAACGCCCGACGTAAGCCCGGCGGTGTCCAACGGCCGACCGATACGCGCGGAACGGGGCGGGGGTGTCCAGATGGGCCCACAGGCGGACCCGACCAACGAGACGACAGAACGAGCCGACCCCCGAGTCGGCGAAAGGGGGACCCGTCGCGGGGAGCGAGGGCAGAGCTCGAGAAGGATGCGGGCAACGTCGACAGAAGACGCCGAGTAGCGCGAATCTGCACGGACGTGCGAAGACAGTCAAAACGAAGGATAGAAACAAAGGCATTCATTAAATTAAAGCAAGTGTTACAATGGCTGGCGATACGACGGGAAAAAATACACAACACATAACGACAGCTAACACGGATACAAAAAAGAAATAGGAGAGAAGAAGAACGAGACGCGCCCCAAACGTCGTCCCGCGAAGGCAGACCCACAGCCCGAATGAACGTGGTCGCGACCGCGGATATCCCCAGGACGGGCCTAACGGGCCGGCTTCGAGGACCCCGACAGGAAGTGGAGCAGGTCTGTAGCCGGGAGGTTCGAAGACCCACGGGAGCGACAAGGGCCGCGCGACCGACGACGCCTTGGCAGAGAATCAGGGGCGGCGACGGCAGCAGGAGCGGCGATCGTACCATGCGCGCTGAAAGCACGCGAGGTGCCAGCAGAGCCCGGGACGGCGGCGAGAGCGGTATCAGGGTAGGTGACGGCAGGAAGTTCTGCGAGAATGTCGGAGCGGCGAACCTGGGAGAGGCGACGGTGGACGTCGATCAACACGGCGTTGAGACGCTGAGTCTCGACCACGGCCACGCTGTTGGGGACACCAGCGGGCGACATCAGGCACATGGCCCAGGCGGCGTGCTGAAGCTGCACTTCGCGACCATATTCCTCGAGGATGTCTCGAACACTCATAGCGGAAAGGGAAGGTGATATGAGAAGTGGGAGAGTCAAGCAGGCTATTTATAGGAAGGGGAAGGAGGATGGGCTCGGACATCGAGGAGCGTTAATGGAAGTGGTTGTGGGCGAGACAGGCAGGTCCCGGCCCGCCGAGGAAGGGGAGAGTACTGTTGGTACCATGGACCGCGGACCGCGGCCCATGGACCAAACCGGCCCCGTCGGCGGCCCGGGCGAACGGACGGGCTCGGTGCGCGAGCCCACGAGGCCCAAGGACTGGGACGGAAGACTATAAATACCTCTCCTGGTCCAACAGGGGAGGGGGTTGATAATTCTTGGAGTCAGACACTTGTACTAGGTTGGACGGTTATCTTATTCCGGCGAACCCACACACCAACAGTATTTATTAATAGTCAGAAAAACTATTGTGGTTGTTATGCATTATGCGCATTCTGATAGAAAGACGTTTTGATCTGCTAACTAGGGGAAAAGAATCAGGAACACCAACGAGAATAACATGAATACGGGATGAAAAATAAAATGGGAAGGAATAACTACAAATCAGAACCGTGTTTTACAGATGGAGTGAATGAGGGGACCGCTTATGAAGAGAACTACTTCAAGACCCATTACCAAGATCACATCAGGCTTAAAAAAATAGTACATATAGAAAAAAAACAGATTCCATTTCCAAGATCTAAAAGATGAGAAATAAGCTAAAAACATCTAAAAGGAAAGAAGAAGAAAAACCCATTCTAAGATCTCGAAAAGATGGGAAAAGAGGGGAAAAAATAAATAAAAAAAAAACCATTTCTAAAACAAGATCATGGAAATGATCTAAATACATACCCATCATATTCTAAGATTTTTATCTTCGAATTGAGGGGGGGAAATGAGGAACAACAAAGGGGAAAGATTAATACGGTAATGGCAGACTTTCCAAAAATGATAAACCCAAAAATCATTAAACACCAAAACTGAAATTTTAAGAGCACATACTTGAGAGGAAACGAGTTCGACCTGGCCGGCGCCTTCCCATTGCGATTAACACTAGAGTTCGACATGACAAGCTTTGAGAGGGAGAGGATGTGGAGATAACGCTGGAAAGAATCGCCGCTGGGGTAAAGAGGGCTACGAGAAAATCGAAATGCTGGTTAAAATGGATGTGGAATGGATGAGTTTCATCATGTCATACTGAATATAGGTACCGAATTAGTACAGTCGAATCCTCCTTCCGCCATCGGTCTCTAAGATGCTCATTGTAAAACGGCTTGCAGGTGTGAAACACACATGTGAACGGTTATAATTATTGGACGATTACGATTTTGTGCGCATATGCGTTCTCGTTAAGTTGGTTCTCACCGTGCGAACTCCATTAATAACTTAATTAAATTCTAAATTTACCTAGGCGTCATCACTAATAATCTAGCGTCCTGTCTGCACTCGTCATCAATAACTATACGGTAAAATCAATCATGTCATCCAAGTTTCACAACTCTTTATTTAAACGAACCCATTAAATCAATCAAACGAAGACACTTCTTCCTCCTTCCTTCTATCCCTTATACCCACTGTTACTTCCACCGGCTACACACCTCCGATCTTCTTTACCCTTTCTCCTTCAAAACCCTTCTACTTTTCTAACCCTTCCAACCTTCCTAACATTCCACCATCTGTCTCCTTCTATCCTACTGCCGTTGCTACATTGTTTGCTTTGCGAATTGGTTTTCGTTCTTCTTTTTGTCTCCCTGCCGCTTATTTTTGTTTTTGCAGTTCGTTTCTCAGCTGTAGTTTATTTTTGTGTCCGGTTGAACATTTTGCTATATCTTCGCTGTTGTGTTCTGTGATCGCACATTTTTGTTTTTCGTTCGTTCTCCTGTTGGGTCTTCTGTTCGATCTCCTTTTCGTTGCTACGGCCGGTGTGGTGTTCGTTGGTTCTGTTCATTTCGTATCAGACGACTTTCGCTTGGTCGGTAAGTTTCTAACACTATGGATTTATTTCTGTTTCTTCTAAGTAGGTAATTAGGGTTGTATATATTTCTTCATCGATTTTTCTTTTTCCGATATTCCGTTGCTTGCTCCTGCGATCCATCTTCTAGATTTCAATGTTGGTAAAACCCCAGATTTTGGGTGTTTTCTTTTTTTTTTCCCGATCGGTTGATCTATTTTTTCTGTATGCATGTGGTCGGGTTGTAGCCTGTATTTTGTGTTTGAAAGGATCAAGATAATAGGGAACATCTTTTTTTATTATGATTTGCGTTTTAGCATTGGCGAAAAGAGGGAATGTTTTTTGTTCTGGTTTAACATTGATGTCAAGCTCTTTTTCTTCCTTTTCTTTTGTTATGTGGTTTTTAATAAGTTTTTTCAATGATAAATATTTCTTTTGCATGTTCAAATGCTGAATACTGTTGAGTGGGAATGAATTATGAAATTCATAGTTTATATAACTGCCCAGTTGATTTTTCTTTATCATAGTTTTATCAATTTCAAAATTGCACAGAAATCAATCTCTAATCACGATAGATTAGTTTGTTTTCCTCTTTTCTGTCAAGATGTATGATTTTTTTTCTTTTTCGGAGGATAAAGTGAATTACAACAGTTCATGGATGTTTTTTTGCCAATATATACTGAATCGTATTTTTGAATTTTTTTTCTTCTCCTGAATCCATCACATTGTAGCTTCTTTGAACAGGATGAAGATTGTCAAGGGATAGGACATCACTGAACTAATCGCATCAGGTCGGGAGAAGCTTGCTTCTGTACCATCCGGTGGCGCAGTACCGGCCACCTGAATGTAAGTATTTTGATCGACATCATCCTAATGGGATATGCCGATATGGTATTCATTTTTGCCATGTTTTTGCAGGATATGGGATTCAGCCTGTTCGATTAAATGTTGCTAAATGTGTCTAAAAAATTTCAAATGCCCTCCATTTAGATTCTATTCTAGCAATTTTTTGCTTGTTTGTTGTTCAATGATTTATGTTTCTTTTATTAAATGTTGTTGCTACTCCTTTCTTGTAGTTTTATTTTCAAACCATTTTTTCTGTTTATGTTAACATATTCTCTCTACCAAATGAATAATTTAATGAAAATCTCTTTCCAAAATTCTGAAATCTCAAGATTGAGATTACTGAAATTTTAACAAAGCAGTTATCCGAATAAGCGTTCGCAGTACAAAAAATATACATAGTTAGTGTTTTAATTAATGACGGCGTTGGAATCTTTCAGAAGCTTCACCTTCTGCTTCAGTCGATCTCTCTTCTGGGCAGTCGCCGGAGTTTCGTGGAGCATTTTCTCAATACCAGCTTTGCCGATGAGCTCGTCCAAGATAAACTTTTGAAGATTTGTCTCTACCAGATTCTTGACGGAGTAAAGAAGATGCAATGCAACCTCATCAACCAATCGAAGAATCACACTCTTCCAGTAGGCACTCAGCTGCATCCTCATGTTAAAAGGCTGCTTGACGATCACCGGATTTTGGTTCCTCAGATGATCCCTGGATGCTTCAGAATAGTTTCCAAGTGACGCCATGAACTCTTCCTGCTCGGAGATGAGCGATGCGAAATGAAGTTTTCACAGTTGGACTTTACCACTTGCCGGACGATATTCTTGATGTACGACGCCATGAAGCTTACAGATGAACTCCGGTGGGGCATGCTCGATCTTCTTCTGAAGTATTGTAAGAAAAGCGGAACGAGAAATGAAGTTGGGAAGAGTGATACCTTTGGACTCCTCCAAGAGTGATACCTTAGTTCCTGACTCTTTTTAACCAATTTCTGTCAAAGATGTCAGATGTAATAAAATGTTTCAATTTCTTCAAAATTAATGTGTTAGACTTAGCTACGCTCGTCTATTGCTCAGCTTGGGAAATTAAATTATGAAGATGTAAAAAATAAAGTTTTTATGTAAATATAGTATAGATCTTTCTAATGATACGCCTTCTAAATCATACGTGTTTTCTACTACATCATGGATTTCTATACCATTTTATATTTTAAATTTTTTGTTTTAGTCAAACTTTTTTTATAATAGCATTTCTGGACTTCCTATCTTACTGTTGGATTCGGTCTCTGTTCCTTGCACATCAGGTGGCCATCAATAAGTTATCGAATTGAGATATCGATTCTGAATGTTCTAAACACAACATTCTGTAAATCTGAATGTTAGAATTTACAGAAAGTTATTGAATTGAATTGCTTACGAATTGAATGGTCTCCAATGGTTATTGAATGGGTTATTGAAAATCTGTATCGACCATGGTTAGTGAATTGAATGATTCTGAATGTTCCTTCAACATTCTGGCCTCATTCTGGCATGATTGACCTCATTCAACAGACAAAAATGAATGAAGAACCCTAATCACGAAACCGAAACTTGATATCCCAAACACGAAAATACAGAACACAAAAATATAACGAATGGTGCACAGAAAGGAGAAAACCAGCGGAACACTTGATATCGAAACCAGTTGAAAACAGAACATCAGTGGAACAGGAAAACCCAAACGTGAAAGGAAAACACGGACGACAAGTAACCGCAACCTAACCCTAACCCTAACCCTAACCCTAACCCTAACTCTCGAGTAGAGGCTGTTGATCAAGAGCTTAGGAAGAGGCAACAGATACTCAAGGAACTGTGCGAGTACCTTCGAGGAGCACAACAAAGAATGAAATTCTACGCGGACATGAGAAGACAAGGAATGGGTCTGGTTACGGCTGAAATCCTATCAACAACACTTGGTAGAACACCGGACGTGTACCAAGGTCAGTCGAAGGTACTACGGTCCATTTCAGATAGAGAGCTAGAAAATTAACCAAGTCGCATATCGGCTTAAACTACCCGTAGGAAGTTCAATTTTCCCGGTATTTCATGCGTCCCTCCTCAAACCTTTTGTCAGAGATATTGGGAAAATCCAGCCGATAGAATTGCCAACCATAGCAATCGTTGTTCTTCCGGTAATAATACCAACGCACATCGAGGGGTGTTGAATTGTACAAGTTAAAGGGAGGAGGGTTGAAGAAGTTTTTGTAAATTAGCAGGGACTAACGCCAGCAGACCGCACCTGGGAGGAACTAAAAAGCGTCGCCCGTCTGGACCCATCGGCCAACCTTAAGGACAAGGTTCATTCGGAAGGGGAAGGTGATGTAACAATAGCCTTAGACATGACTAACATCCGAGATCAATTGGAGAATTAAGGACCTGAAACTGAACCCCACAATTGCGCCGCATGGACTCACGGATGAAGGAGGCAGCACGGATCGTCAATCGGAGGATCCTGGATCCGATCGCCCGACCCGCACACGAAGAACTACTCAGCGAGAAAAATTTGTTTATGAATAACGAAGTTAGTTAGAGTAATATAGTGGACACGATTTGTATTCAATTGATAAATCTCTTTAAATACAGTAGAACTCGATGACTATATCATCAAAGTATTTTGGGTTCCTGTAACAATCCAGTTAGACTTAGAAAGTTGTGGTATCGCGACTCAAGGAAGATCTGGATATTGATGAGGGGATCATCGGCGACAGAGTCGACGGCGACACAAACACTGGCGAGAAGCTGGATCGCAGGTCTGCCCGAACCGGGCGTAATAATCAGGACAACAATTATATCTATTATTAAGTTTAGGTTGTTGTAATTAGTTAGAATCTGTTTTGAAATTGGTGGCAACGTGTCTGTACACGACTTGAACAAAATTGGGTTTAAATAGAATGGACACCCATGTTTGGGGTAGTCAATTATCAAACAACAAAATCCTTCTCGCCTCCGGCTCCCTCGGGAGAATTCTTATCCAACCTCCGGCTCCCATCGGGAGAAATCCTCTCTGTCGCGTGCTTCCTCGGACTCACATCGTTACATTGGTGCTTTCACTGTTCCGACGACCGTCGCTTGAAGTCGGGAACTCATAGCGGGAACAACTCAAAAAAAAAAAATTCAAGCTATCCCGGGCATGTTCTAGGCCTCAACTGGATCCTAAGCAAGGAAGCAAGATCGTTTGACGTGTATGATTCTCGTATTGTTCTTAATTGTAATTTTGATTGATATGGCAGAAATTGAGGAGGTGTGTGATCCATTGGAAGACATACGCGAGGAGCTAGGCAAAGTGGTGACCGATCAGACGTCTCGGTTATCTCGTCAGGACACGACGATCGCGAATATAACCGATCGGATCGGGGATCTGACATCAATGATGAAAGAAATGCAGTTGTCACTAGGACTGGGAACGCGAGGTGCTGAGACTTCCAGTCAGAAGGCAACTAGATCAATTCGGCTAGATTTACCTAAATTCCAGGGAACGGATCCGGAAGGGTAGTTATTCCAAGCTGAAGAGTATTTTACGTTTCATGGAATTCTGGATGATTCGAGGATACAGATTGCGGGCTTCCACATGACGAAGGGAGCACTGAGCTGGATGCGCGGGTTGCGGCGCAATAATCT
This sequence comes from Zostera marina, assembly GCA_001185155.1. Classification (NCBI taxonomy): domain Eukaryota; kingdom Viridiplantae; phylum Streptophyta; class Magnoliopsida; order Alismatales; family Zosteraceae; genus Zostera; species Zostera marina. Next base: position 1,174,248 of record LFYR01001978.1, read on the forward strand.
GTTGTCCACTTGGGTTAAGTTTGAGGAAGATATGCGTGAGAGATTTGGGAGATCGGATTTCGAAGACAAACTCCAGGAGTTGTCTCACATTCAACAGACGTCGTCGATAGCTGTGTACTTGGAGCGATTCGAAGAATTGTTGAATGAAGTCACAGGGCAATCGGAATCGTCCTTAATCAGTTTCTTTGTTGGCGGTCTCAAACCTGGGCTGAAGAGTGAGATTAATATCGTAAAACCGACATCTCTTCGGAAGGCTTTTTCACTGGCCAAGGTGTATGAAGCGAAACATACCAGGACTCCGGGCCGCGTTCCGACATCGGAGCCTATTATCAAGACACCGCCGACGGGAGCTAAAGGTGTACCTATTGTCCGAAAAATGCTAACGGCCGAGGAACGGAAGGACCGCACAACCAAGGGGTTGTGTTTCAACTGTAATGAGTCATATTCGCCAGGTCATAAGTGCAAGGGGCGCTTATTTCGGATGGATGCAGAGCAACAGTGTCTAGTCGAGCTGATGGATCAGCACGAGGTGATTGAAAGTGAGGAGGAGGTGGTGAATTCTGTGACAACCACCGAGATTAGTATGCAAGCTTTTTCTGGAACCTTCAAACCATGAACAATTAGATTATCAGGTTGGGTTCAGGGCCGGACCCTGTCTATACTCATCGACAGTGGCAGCACTCATAATTTCATCCACGAAACAGTAGTCACTCGTCTTGGATTTGAGGTGGAATCCCTTTCGGCATTCAAAGTATTCATTGGCAGTGGAGAATACTTAGTCTGCAAGGAGGTTTGTCCACAGGTTATGATCTCAATTCAGAATACAGTTGTAACAGAGGACCTGTTCGTGTTATCGATGGGTGGCGCCAACATCGTTCTGGGTATCCAATGGCTGGGTAAACTGGGACCAGTAACGACGGACCACAAAGAATTAACTATGGAATTTGAAGAAAGAGGCAGGCGTATCCGTTTACAAGGAGATCATCAACTAGCGGATGCAGAAATCTCTAAGTCTGAGCTCCGGAAATTGATTGCGAAAGGAGAGGTAGCGTATTTCTGTCATCTTCAAGGTGAACAGCAGAAACCGGAAGTGACATAATCGTGGCCTGAATTAACGAAAGTTTTGAAGGAATTCGAAGACGTATTGGCTGAACCCAAGAAATTACCGCCTGATCGAATTATCAACCACCGAATTAACCTTGTACCAGGTTCACAGCCGGTGAACGTTCGGCCATATCATTATCCGCACTACTTGAAAAATGAAATTGAGAAACTCACGGGGGAAATGTTGCAGCAAGGCCTGATCAAATATAGCATTAGCCCTTTCTCGTCGCCGGTGCTGCTGGTCAAAAAAAAAGACGGGAGTTGGCGCTTCTGTATCGACTACCGGGCGTTGAACGCGATTACGATCAGGGACAGATTTCCCATTCCCACCATGGATGAGCTCATGGACGAGCTACATGGTGCAGTGGTTTTCTCGAAGCTGGATTTGCGAGCTGGCTATCACCAGATCCGAGTAGCAGAAGGGGACACGGAGAAAACGGCTTTCCGGACTCACCAGGATCACTACGAGTTCACGGTGCTACCGTTTGGATTGTCGAACGCACCCGCCACGTTCCAAGCTACTATGAATCAGCTGCTGCAGCCGATGCTTCGGAAGTGTGTCATCGTCTTCTTCGACGATATCTTAATTTATAGTTCGTCGTGGGAATTACACGTCGATCATCTGGTTGCGGTGTTTTCATTGTTGAGACAGCACTGTTTCTTCGTAAAAGAATCCAAATGCACTTTTGGATTGGAAGAACTCGATTACCTGGGACACATTATTTCCACAGAGGGTGTGAAGCCAGACCCGGGAAAAATCGAAGTTGTGGTTAATTGGCCGGAGCCGACCACGGTAAGACAGACCAGGGCGTTGATGAAGCACGAAATCTGCTACCAGTGGGCTCGCGGGGTTGCGAAATGGGCCGGAGGCTGTGGAGTCCACGACGCACGCTCTACATCAAACACCTGCAGAAGAGGAGGGGAATCGACGACTCACTTGGGAGTAGGCGATTCGGACTCCTGGATGCTCTAGTGTGGAGTGTGAGTCAAGCGAAGAAGATATGAATGGAGGACACCCCTAGGACCCCTTTTATAGGGTCCTAGAGGCGTTTCCATTCAATTGAGTGGGGCCCACCCCATTATTGTATCCTATTGAAGGGTGCCATAATGGTGTGGGCCCGCCCGCGTAACGGCTGGGAGTCGGCGACTCAGGTGTGGGAGTCGCCGATCCAGAGGTGGAGTCGCCGATTCCTTTGAGGCCAAGTCCTCGGTCTACCAGACCCGAGTTCCCTGGCCGGAATCGGCGATACACCTTTGGAGTCGGTGACTTGGTAGTCCCAGTCGGCGACTCCCAAGTGTTGCCTTGGGCTCTTGACGTAGACACGTGCTCCGCACCGTGGAAGCCTTCCGGGGGTCCGGAATATAGCGACGGAACCCTATTCCTTGTTTGAAGGGCGTTGCTGGGAGTGACTGACGTAATCAGGCATGTCTCACCAATGTGCAGTCTACCATACTGCCGATCTTGGCCTTAACTCGGCGACTTATCCTTTATGTCGGCGACTTGGTAGTCCAATCGGGCGACTTACGGGATAACTCGGCGATCTAGACGATGAACGTGTTCCGCACCGTGGGAGCTCTCCGGGGGTCCGGCCAAAGCGACGGAACCCTAGTCCTTGTTGAAAGGCGTTGCTGGGAGTGACTGCCGTAATCAGGCATGTCTCACCAGTACTCCCCCCTGAAGAGAGCACAAGAAACATGCGTGTATCGCCACTATGCAACTGGCATGCTCGGCACTTGCGGACGTAAGTGCGAGCCTCTAACCGCAATGTGGCCAATAGTACCCCAGCCGTATGATTTTGAAGGCTAGTACTCTTCCTCCCTCATGGAGTCCGCACGAGCCTTCATGTACTTCCTTGATGACCTTATCAGTATCGGGTTTGGCCAAACAACGTAACAACGGGCTGTCGAAGGACTTTTTATAAAGTACCCCTCCGACTTCGCAGAACTTGGCTGCTTTGTGTTGTAACTTTTTGGCCTCACTTCTATTGTCGAGAAGTATACCATTTTGAATGAATGCCAGTATTGGTTGTCTCCAATCCTCTGAGGGATCGGATGTGATATTCAATACCTGGCATGAGGGCTGGAGTACAGAGTCCACCAGTATTTCACGCTGGCCTCCCTCCCAGGCCGATGCTAGCCTTGCTAAAGCATCGGCTGGCGTGTTCTGAGTTCGAGGGATTTGCTCGATTTTAAACTCAGCGAATTGTTTGGTGAGTTCTACCATGGTCTCCACATATTTCGTAATTTGTGGTTCTTTGCAGGCGAACTCACCCGTGGTTTGTCGAGCCACGAGCTGGGAGTCAGTGCGAAGCGTGACTTTCTCAGCGCCGAGAGTTCGCAACAGCTTTAGGCCATGAATGACTGTTTCGTATTCCGCGACATTGTTTGATGCCGGGAAGTGGAGCCGTATCGAGTGTTCATAGTTTTTTCCATCTGGACTATGGATTTTCACTCCGATACCTGAGCCTGTGCTGCAACTCGACCCGTCTACTTCCATAGTCCATGGTTGGGCTAGGTTGGATGGTGTGAGTTCGACCATGAAATCTGCCACAGCTTGCCCCTTGATGGCAGTGGCTGGTCGGAAATCCAAATCGAACTCACTGAGCTCAATTGCCCATTTAGTTAACCTACCCGATATATCTGACTTGTGGAGTAGACGGCGTAGGGGACACGATGTAAGTACTACAATCGTGTGCGCTAAGAAATATGCTCGAAAGCGATGACAAGCATGGATTACAGCGTACACGATTTTCTCAATCGGAGAATATCGTACCTCTGCTCCTTGCAGTCGCCTCGAGTGCTAGTAGATGGGGACTTGTTCCTTATCTCTTTGTGCGATAAGGACTGCACTTACGGCCTCTTCTGAGGCCGCTATGTATAAGTACAGATCTTCCCCATCCCTGGATGAGGTCAGCATTGGAAGTGAGGACATGGGTGTTTTTAACTTGGTAAAAGCCTTCTCACATTCCGGTGTCCAAGTGATACTACCCTTAGCCGCAGTTTTTAGTAGTTGGAAGAACGGTTTGCATTTGTCAGCCGTTTGCGATATGAAACGACTGAGTGCATTGATTCGTCCGTTCAACCTTTGTACTTCTCTAATTGTGCGAGGGGCTTCCATACCGAGTATTGATTGGATTTTGTCGGGATTTGGTTTAATCCTGTGCTGACCTATGTAGAAACCAAGGAACTTACCTTCCTTGATTCCGAAGGAACACTTGTCCGGATTAAGCTTCATTCCGTATTGCTTTAATGTCCTAAGGGTTTCTCTTAGATCCTCGGGGTGCTTTTCGACGCTTGTTGATTTGACCAGAATGTCATCAACATAAGCGGAAACATTGCACCCGATCTGGTCCGTGAAAACCTTGTCCATTAAGCGTTGGAATGTAGCTCCAGCATTCCTTAGGCCGAATGGCATTACTCTATAACAGAATGTCCCTGAGTCTGTAATGAAGGATGTTTTCTCTACATCAGGCTCATGCATCAGGATTTGGTTATATCCTGAGTGGGCATCCATCATGGAGAGGAGTTCGTTACCAGACGCTCCGTTGTCTAACTCGTCGATGAATGAGAGCGGGTAACTGTCCTTGGGGCATGCCTTATTGAGATCTGTGAAATCAATGCACATGCGCCACTTGCCATTGGGCTTCATGACGAGAACGGGGTTGGCCAACCAAGTTGGATATCGAACTTCTCGAATGTGCCCAGCACTCAGAAGTTTCAATATCTCTTCGTTGGCGGCCTCCCGCCTGTCAGAGGTGAGCACTCGACGCTTTTGGCGACGAGCTGGGATGGATGGGTCGACATTAAGCTTGTGCGTCACGATTTGACGCGCAATCTGTGTCGGAGCCTCACCCTCCCAAACGAACCTGTCCTGGTGCTCCTCCAGGACAGTCACAAGCTTGGATCTTAGGTCTGGGTCTAACCCTTTCCCTAATGCCACGTGCCCCCCTTTCAGCTGGTACATTTCAGTCTCATCCACGGGTTGCAATTTTTCCCTTTCCCCGTTGTCAGGTGGGGCGTGGACGAGCATACTGTTCAGTTTAACCAACTGAGTTGCCTTCTTATACCCTTGTCTAGAATCCTTTTGTGATCTTTTGATAGTTGCAATGATCCCGTTGATTGGGTATCGTATGCATTGGTGATAAGAAGATGGGACAGCTTTGATCCCGTGGATGAAGGGTCATCCAAAGATGTCGTGAAAAGTGGATTCTACCTCCACCACTATAAAATGGCATGTTCGACTAACCCTTCCCTTTCGGGATCCGATGGAGACCTTCAGGTCAATAACGCCGGCCACTGGGGCGGCGACGTTAGTAAACCCATAAATGGCTTCCTTGCAAGGAGACAGATCCTCCTTCTTAAGGCCCATTTTGATGAAGGTGTCCATGTAGAGGATGTCCGCGGAACTGCCCCTGTCGACAATCATCCTTTCGACACAGGATGTCGGACCGATGTCTGCTTGGATCACGAGTGGATCCTCGTGGGGTAGCAGGACATCGTCCAGGTCCTCTTCGGAGAAGTATGTTGACTTCTCTTCCCGAGCCCTTTTCCCATTGTCGCGAGGTGTAGACTGTGACATCAGCACCTTCTGGGAGTAACCCCTATTCTGACCAACGGATCCGCCACCAAATATCATATTGATGGTTTTCCGCTGGCGGTCCTCGCTACTGTCGCTGTCCGGCGAAGGAGAGCGTGGACGCTTCCCCTTCGGGTCAGGTTTACAACCGTCTCGTCCTCGGGGTCCCTTGATGAAGTTGCCAAGTTCACCCTTTGAGACCAGTTGCTCGACGTAGATCGAGAACTCCCTGCAGTGGTTGGTGAGGTGGCCGTGGTCCTTGTGAAATTTACAGAACCTTCCACCCTTTTTGCGACTACTTTTGGTTGCAGGGTCCAGAGAACGGGCAGGAGGTAGATCTGCCCGGTTCTTGAGTTTCTCAAACAGTTCGCCTTTATTGATTGTAAGAGGGGTCCACTCCTTCCATGGTTGGGATGGACCCTTTGGCGACTGTTTGGTGGTTGTTTGATACACTTTATTATCGTGCTTGGGCTTCCATTCCTTTTTGTAGGAGCTAGCCGCATTGTCAGTGTATTTGTTCGAAGAGCCTCGGAAACTATTTTTTCCGCCGTAGCTCTTTTTCTCAAACTTTGGTTTTTTGAAGCTAGTGTTCTCAAGTTCCACTAGCTTAATCTCATTCTGCTCTTCCACCTCAATAAACGATTGGGCTTGCTGGAAGAGGTCAGGTAGAGTCTCCACCTTATGGAGAGTGAGATGTTGGGCCAGAGGGGAGTAGGGTACTAGCCCATTCGTGTATCCCGCTATGGTCAGACTTGGGATTAAGTAGCTCATTTCTGTCATCATTGAAGTGAACTTAATAGTGTAATCCCTCAACGACAGCTTGTTCTGTCGTAGTGGTGCATCGCCGACTCCGGCCAGGGAACTCGGGTCTGGTAGACCGAAGACTTGGCCTCAAAGGAGTCAGTGACTCCACCTCTGGATCGGCGACTCCCATACCTGAGTCGCCGACTCCCAGCCGTTACTTGGGCGGGCCCACACCATTATGGCACCCTTCAATAGGGTACCATAATGGGGTGGGCCCCACTCAATTGAATGGAAACGCCTCTAGGACCTTATAAAAGGGGTCCTAGGGGTGTCCTCCATTCACAACATTCCCACTTGACCGACACACTCCACACTAGAGCATCCAGGATCCCGAATCGCCTATTCCCAAGAGAGTCGCCGATTCCCGTCCTCTTCTGCAGGTGTTTGACGTAGAGCGCGCGTCGTGGACTCCACAGCCTCCGGCCTATCTCGCAACCCCGCGAGCCTACTGGTAGCAGATTCCGTGCTTCATCACTTGGGAAATTCCCTGAAAGTGTTCGACTTTTTGCTTGGAGAAAGTCGATCTTCAAAAAAGTCGTTCCCTTGTGCACCTGGAGGATTCCTTGGAAGTCGTAGCCTGAAAGCGTAGCTCCTTGAGGAATCGACTTTTTCCCTTGGAAGAAAATGTCGATCTTCTGAAAAGTCGATCCCTTGCTGGCTGATTTCCTCGCAAGACTCCCTAGCTGGCGACTTCGAAAAAAGTCGATCCCTTTTTTCGAAAAAGTCGAAGAGCTTTTGTCGTGAGTATCTTTGAATCACAGACGGTGCCAACTAATGGGGGTGAAACCCGACCAGTACTCCAAGACGCGCAAGCAAGCGCCAAGCGGGGAACTCCGCGGGAAACCGGACCGGAACTCAAGTGTGCAGAGCTCTGCTTCGCTAGGACTTCTTTCACTCCAAATGACCTGCCTTTAATGAGTGGGGGATGCCTCCTATTTATAGGGGTTCTTATGGGGGTAATCTGGTCATTTGGGCAGTAACCGCCTAACTGCCTAACTGATCAGATCGGGGCCAAGATCGACTTTCCAGAGATCGACTTTCAGGGGATCGACTTTCCTGGTGATCGACTTTATTCAGAAATCGATCCCAGGGAAGTCGATCCTCATGAAAGTCGATCTTCCTAGGATTCGACTTGGGACCTCCCCAACCCTAGAATAGGTACCTTAACTCATCTTAGGCTATCCGGATTTCTAGTTGCTGGTAGGTTGTGACCGGGTTCGGGATACTGTATCACCAGTACTCCCCCCTCCTCTGCGTATTAGATACTTTGGGATACGTCTTTTAATACTATGGTCTGTGTGTTGGACCTTGTACTATCACTTGTCAATCACAAGTTTTTGCTGAGCAGACCAGTCCTCAGCCAACTTCTTATTCGTGGCAGAAAGAGTAGAGGCGTACGAAGTCCTCTGCGCAACCTCGCCTTCTAAATCTTGACATCTGCGCTTTACTTTCTTCAGCTCGTCTTCCAGGGATTGGTAATCACGAAGACGAGACAAAGAAGAGAGGCGGCCTTGAAACAAATAGGCGAGCTGTAAAAATAAAAAAGTAAGTAAGAATAGGCTCATCATAAGAATAAAAAAAAGAGCACTTACGTTGTTTAAGTTTTGTCCGACTTCCTCGATAGTTCGATCCATCGGATAAGTAGAGATGGCCCGCAACGTAGCTCGAGCAGCATCCGTATCAGCAACGGATGGAAACTTCGTCCCATAATTGTGAGGATGGGAACCTCGGTACCCCGGCATCTGAGTCTCCCGGGTAGTGGCATACGAATATCGACCCCGGGAGGACTCCCCAACATGATATCTCCGACGAGGAGGAATTTGTCGCCGAGGGGAGTGTCTCCTCGCTTTCTTCGGAGGAGAGGGGTCAGTCCTTGGTGGAGGGGTCTTCCTCTTATCAGATCGGCTCCTTCTTCCCTCCGATCTTTTCGGCTGGACTCCCTTTCCAGCATCTCTTTCCCGCTCTTCTTCCAGCGTGCGAAAAAAAGAGGCAAGTCTAGCGGCAGTAGACTGAGCGGGGGGAGTCTCCACGGGTGCCTCCTCCTCATTAGCTTGGCCCTCACCGGCAGAAGGAGGAGAACCAGCCCGGTAGGCATGCTCATGAGCACGACACCTCAGATGTCGTGCATCGGAAGGCTTTGTGGCAGACGCATAAACCTTTGTGCCCGTTTCATTTTGTCCCACGCATTCAGGGACACATCTAGGATTATGCATATAAAAATCTGCGAGAAATTAAAAACAGAGTTAGTAAAAATGCACATCAATAGAAAAAAAAACAAAGGAGAACCTTGTCGGTTGAAAGTGACCGACAGGCACAGCGATGGGGTGAAGAAAGGCCAGCCTTTGTACAAAAGCTCCCTCGTCCGAGGTCAAAACAGGACGGGGAGTAGGCCTACGATCACTACTGGATGCAGGGAGAAGTCGGCTATCGAGACATAGCCTGCAATCCACAAAAATAAACTCGTTCTTGTTTGGCCTAGTAGGAGGATCTTTCAAAAGAGCAGAGTGTTGAACACTAGAGGCACGGCTGGCACATGCAATGAAAGGGCTGCCCTTCTTCGGATTTTAAAAAGAGAAGAAGTGGAAGAACAGCCGAGCAGTTGGGATTATGCCAGCATCCCTAAGGATATTTATGAACCCCCTGACATAGAAAAAGAAGGCAGCACCTATTTGAGAGATGCACAACCCAGAATACAAAAGGATCTCACTAACTAGGGAAGGAATCGGAAAGTTAGTGAAATAAATACGGTAAAGTGCCAACATGAAATAGGGGGGCACATCACCGGTATTCCCGGAAGGATAGGCCCGGTACACTCTCTCTCTAAGCTCTAACCCCCGTAAAATTCTTTGGGCGCCATGTAAGGAAAGGGTGTTAGAGCATCTACCCGCATTAGAGGAGAGAGGGTAGCTCGGAATGTCAGTTAGGGAGACAGCACAGAAAGAACCATACACAGTCCCGTACTTGCTCCGGTCGAGGATAGGGACAACGTGGAAACCGTTGCGAAGAAGAACGGACCACTGACGCCAAGAGCCATCCATCTCCCGATAGAAGGATGGGGCGCTTTTCTCCTCAAGGGGAGAAGGAAAAGGGTACTTCTCCTCTGTCTCAGGAGGATAACTGGTGAGACATGCCTGATTACGGCAGTCACTCCCAGCAACGCCTTTCAACAAGGACTAGGGCTCCGTTGCTATGGCAGGACCCCCGGAGAGCTCCCACGGTGCGGAACACGTTCATCGTCCAGATCGCCGAGTTAGCCCGTAAGTCGCCCGATTGGACTACCAAGTCGCCGACATACAGGATAACTCGCCGAGTTAAGGCAAGATCGGCAGTATGGTGGACTGCACATCTTGGCCCTAGAAACTCGTCGAGTTAGCCCTAACTAGGCGACTTCCATACCTGAATCGGCGACTTACGACCGTTACTCGGCGACAGCCAACGTCATAAATGTTACCATATATGACCATAGGCGCGATCTCCGCCGTTGAGTGCGCCCTCCGAGACCCTATAAAAAGGGTCCCAAGGGGACACTCAAAGGCACGATTCAAGTTCCACTCTCACACCAGAGCACCACTACGAAACTCGCCGATTCTCACTAGAATCGCCTAGTTTCCCCTTGCAGATATTTGACGTAGAGCGTGCGTCGTGGACTCCAAAGCCTCCGGCATCAACCTCGCACCACCGCGAGCCCTGGTAGCAGATTCAGTGCTTCATCATAAGCAAATCAGGGAAAAGTGAAGTGCGGATTAAAATAATCGACTCACTATTTATAGACCCTGGGCAAATTGCAAAAACTCCCCGGAGAATCTAGAAATTACGCGAAGAAAAATCGCTAATTGATCTCCAAATCCACAAGACTCGGCGAGTTTCTCGCAAACTCGCCGAGTTTGGGCAAAAATCACGGGATACGAAGAGGAAATTTCCATACTTGGAAAATTTGCAAATATTTCCCAAGATCCCAAGGATTCTCGAAGAGAT
>LFYR01001978.1:1189710-1207927 GCA_001185155.1 Zostera marina
CTTATCTATCATCTGTTCGACCCACGAGTCAAGGTGATAGTTACGAAATCTAATTTACGACAAAGAGTCTAAATTACGATTACAAGTCTAGCTTACGATTTACGAGTCAAAATGCGACTTAAGAATCTAAATTACGACTCTCACGAATATTTGCGAATCAAACCCTAAGATTCCAAATATTTATGAATCTAAGTTCTCTTTCAAAATCTAATTTACGACAAAGAGTCTAAATTACGATTTGCGAGTCCAGTTTCGAGCCTACGTTACGGTTCTAGGATTAATACGGCAAACCTACAAGGGATAATTTCATAGGGATCAATCCGTTGCTTTGGCCGGATGACACCCGTTACTCAGATCTAGCTTACGACCCACGAGTCTAAGTGATGATTACAAAATCTAATTTACGACAAAGAGTCTAAATTACGATTACAAGTCAAGTTTACGATTTACAAGTCCAAGGTGCGACTTAAGAATCTAAATTACGACTCCGATTTACGAATCAAATCATGAGATTCTAAATATTTGCGACTACAATTAATGGTACCCTGGTGTTAATTTTGTCGCTGTGGCCTTAATGATCATATCCCATCTTGTCGCTATGACCTTGATGAGGATCGAGAGTCACTCTATCGCTATGGCTGGAGCTTGGCTAAAACACCGGGGTTCAAATCTAGAATTGTAGTCCTAAATTGCGGATCCAACCCTACGATTTCAAATAATATTGTACATCTTAATTTTTGGTTTATTGGTACTATTCTTTGCAACTCTGCGTCAATTTGGAGATATAAATTATTCGCTAATTTAACTGACGACTGAACTACGATTCGTACGACCAAGCTTACGTCCAGAGCGGCTAAGCGAGGGTTAGCAGAGTCTAACTTACGTCCAGAGTGGCTAAATTACGGCTTGTGAATCTAGTTTCGAGCCTAGGTTACAATTTAAAGGTGGTTTATATGGAAGATTGGCAAAGAAAAGACAGAAGGTAGTTTATTGATAATCAAAATAGAAAGATTGCAAAATATTTCGAAAATTCATTTCATATGTCACGACGACATGATTCTCGGGGGGAGTATCACAAGCTCCCTCCAATACCTCCGTTACACCAATATTTTAAAAGTTGTCGGTTTGACATGATTTTCGAGGGGAGTATCACAAGCTCTCCTCAATACTTCTATCGCCTCGGGCACAAACATCCAAAGCATAACTCTACAATCTGCCACAACGGCACGATTTCAGAGGGAGTATCACAAACTCTCTCCGACGCTTCTGTCACTCTAGCCGGAAGCCGTCTCGCCCATCTTTGGAGGAGAGTATCATAAACTCTCATCAACACTTCTGTCATTTTGGCTAGAAGTCGTCTCATTCCAAGGGGAGTATCACAAACTCTCCACGACACTTCTGTCATTTTGGCTAGAAGTCGTCTCATTCCAAGGGGAGTATCACAAACTCTCTCCGACACTCCTACCACTTCAGCCAGAACATATTTTTATGCAGGTTTCAAAGGGGGAGTATTACAAGCTCTCCCGACTTTTCTGTCGCTCCGGCCGGAAATTGTCAAATTTCGAGGGGGAGTATCACAAGCTCTCCCGACATTTCTATCGCTTCGGCTAGAGATCGTCAAACTTCAGGGGGGAGTATCAAAAGCTCTCCCGACTTTTCTGTCGCTCCGGCCGGAAATTGTCAAACCTCAGGGGGGAGTATCACAAACTCTCTCGACTTTTCTGTCGCTTCGGCCAGAAATCGTCATATCTCAGGGGGGAGTATCACAAACTTGCTCGACTTTTCTGTCGCTTCGGCCATAAATCGTCATATCTCAGGGGGGAGTATCACAAGCTCTCCCGACTTTTCTGTCGCTCCGGCCGGAAATTGTCAAACCTCAGGGGGGAGTATCGCAAGCTCTCTCGACTTTTCTGTCGCTTCGGCCAGAAATCGTCATGTCTCAGGGGGGAGTATCACAAGCTCTCCCGACACTTATGTCGCTCTGGCCAGAAGTCGTCAAACATGAGCACGGTGAGTCTGTCGCTTCAGCCAGATTCACCGAGGATTGGTTAAAGTAAAGAGAAGAATATCGCAAGAGGTAAAATCGGTCAATAGTCATATGCGTTTTTAGACTGATCTAGTTGTTTTGCAGGATGTTTTCTTTTTTGCAGATATTATTCTGTCGCTTTGGCCAGAATGTTTTCTTTTTTGCAGGTATTATTCTGTTGCTTTGGCCAGAATAAGACTCTAATAGTGAGTCCAAGTATCATGTCGTTTTTTGCCTTGATACACTAGAGATCGTTCTGTCGCTTTGGCCTTAACGATCTCAACCCATCTTGTTGCTTTAAGTCTTGAAGGGGGCCGTCGTTGCGGACTTTAAGTCGCTCTTGATCAGAGTGGACTATAAATATTAGTTCTATCGCTTCGGCTAGAACTTGGTTCTATCGCTCTGGATAGAACCAGATTCTGTCGCTCCGGCCTGAATCAGATTCCGTCGCTTTGGCCGGAATTTATCTTGTCGCTTCGGCCTCGATAACACAGTGCAGTCGCCCTTGATCAGGGAAGGACTATAAACAGAGTTACCGTGGCCTGGAACTCGATCCATTCTTGACGCTTTGGCCTTAATGGATTCTGAATCATTACATCACTGTGGGCGGATGATTCGATCTCATCTTGTCGCTTTGGCCTTGGTGCTGGATCACACACATTGAACCTTGGTTGGGGGGGGTACTGGCGATACACGCATGTTTCTTATGCTCTCTTCAGGGGGGAGTACTGATGAGACATGCCTGATTACGGCAGTCACTCCCAACAACGCCTTTCAACAAGGACTCCGTCGCTATGGCAGGACCCCCAGAGAGCTCCCACGGTGCGGAACACGTTCATCGTCCAGATCGTCGAGTTAGCCCGTAAGTCGCCCGATTGGACTACCAAGTCGCCGACATAAAGGATAACTCGCCGAGTTAAGGCAAGATCGGCAGTATGGTAGACTGCACATCTTGGCCCTAGAAACTCAGCGAGTTAGCCCTAACTAGGCGACTTCCATACCTGAATCGGCGACTTACGACCGTTACTCGCCGCCAGCCAACGTCATAAATGTTACCATATATGACCATAGGCGCGATGTCCGCCTTTGATTGCGCCCTCCGAGATCCTATAAAAAGTGTCTCAAGGGGACACTCAAAGGCACGATTCAAGTTCCTCTCTTACACCAGAGCATCACTACGAAACTCGGCGAGTCTCATTAGAATCGCCTAGTTTCCACTTGCAGGTATTTGACGTAGAGCGTGCGTCGTGGACTCCAAAGCCTCCGACATCACCTCGCACCACCGTGAGCCCTGGTAGCAGATTCAGTGCTTCATCAAGTCCTGATGTCCTGTAGGTGCCGGTGCTGCCCGTCGCGGTGGGGGAGAAGGTATCCTTTGCCGTACGGGTAGCGAACCTTGCCGTTCTTGTATTCTTTCTAGTTCCCTTGCCAAAATCCAACACTCGGCCGTAGTATGTCCTATGTCTTCATGATATTCACAATACAAGTGCGGATTTCGATTAATTGCTGTCTCCGTACGCATTGGGCGCGGCTCTGGAAGTATCCTATCCTCTCTTAGCGCTAAAAATATCTGCCGTTGGTTTGGAAACGGAGTGACCCTTGGCGGACCGTAATTGATGAAGCTTTCCCTTGGGAAAGTGGTCCCTCTTGCATTACCCTCCGGTAATTCCCTGTTTTGTGGTCGGGTTTCCAGTCTTGGCTGCTTTTGCTGTATATTCTGGTCGTATTGGCCTTTCGGTCTTTGACGTATCTGTTTATATTTTGCTTCGTGGTAGTCTTCCACATTTGACTCTTTGTACGATCTTTCCATAGCTTCTGCAAACGTTGATGGAAGATCCCGTACTAAATCCCCTGAAAATCTAGTTGGTCTTAATCCGTTAACTAGTGCCATCAGGACTCCTTCTTCTGAACAAACAACTTTTTGAACTGCTATCGCGAACCGATCATATATTCTCGTGTTGATTCTCGATCTCCCTGTACAACTGTTAACAAAGTTGTATTTAAAACCTTGCGCCTTATTTTATGCCCGAAGGCAACTTTGAACGATTTTTCCAAGTCTTTGAATGAATTAATGCTTCCCACAGGAAGGTTTCTGTACCATCCCACTGCTTCTCCCTTCAAAGTTCTCCTAAACATACGACACCAAATGTCTCTTCGCCCTGTGGTGTCCTCCATTTCCATATAGAATGAATGAACATGATCCTCCGGATCCGTTGTACCATCATATGATGTGATTTTTGGGGCTCTCCACCCCGTCGGGTATCCTTCCACTAAAAGATGTCGTGCTAGAGCCTCTTCATTATCTGTTGGTGTTTGTTGGTCCAGATAACCAATTGACGGCCGTACGGGTATGTTTTCATGTATATTCCTATTTGCCATTGACACAATTTGCTCTTGAAGTTGTCTTTGATTATTTTGCAAATCCGCGATGACTGTTAGGAGTTGACTCTCCCTTGATTCCCGTGACATGGGAAATGTTCTCCCATATTCCCTTTGGTCACCCCTGTGTTGTTCTGGTGATCTTGATCGGCTTTGCTCCGACCAACTTACAGAAACCCCATCTTCTGGTATTGACTCTACAAATAGCCGAGGGTCCTCACACGTATGCTGCTGAGGGTGATAGGGTGCTTCTTCGATATTCTCTTCTAAGTGCACCGGTTCGCCTACACCTTGATTTTCAAGAGGAACCGTTGACAGTTGATTCCTGTGCGTCTCTGCCGCCGAGTTTTCTAAGTTTTCTTCCATCCGAATTATATGCTCCGGCTGCTCTGAATCCATTTCGCGTGTTCGATTCACGTCAGGTTCACCACTGATCGCGTCTCTCTGAAAAGGTGGCTGATCTTTTCTATTCTCGTATAATCACAAGTATAGTACAAGTATATCCTAAGTGTATTACAAGTGATCTCCCTCCCTTTACACTTCACCCCTAGGGGTATTTATACAATTTCCTACCGGACTATGGACCTTCTGCTTTCGGATTAGGATCCGATATAACGGATCCGACATACTTGGGACGCCATCTTTGGGAAGTTAACCGCTCGGGCTGACGGGTCCTCCCGGCTGGCCTGGTCGGGCGAGTGTTCGTGGGGTTGACGGGTCCGCCTGGCCGGTTTGATCGGGCGAGTGTCATTGGGACGACTTGGGCTTTCTTCTTTCATTCATCTCGCTGGGCCTTGCTTCTGGACTCCTTTGTGGGCCTGGGCTGGTGACTTGGGGGTACCATCAGTTATGGTATCAGAAATATCCACAAAAAATTCCGAACCTAAAATAGCCAATTAAGAAAATTAGTTCCTAATCTACCCTTTTCTAACCATCTTGCATATTGACACATCATGCCCATCGGATAGCCATCTTTCCCACCGGCACAGCTTTTCCATCTTAATTACCCACCGGTCGGCGAAGGGATCACGCACGTTTCGAGCATACTGAACGGAATCCATGGTCAGAGCCAAGAGAGGGAACGAATACACCCACTATTCAACGTCGAACCTCTTCATATATCGATTGCCTGAACAACACTGGTCTCACTATCAAACAACCGAAGAGGAACATCGATATGAAAAACAACATCTTCGAACCTATCACGTTCTTGCCGCCTTCCACTAAGAGCGACAACCAAGCCATCGATATAGAGAACAGGAAGAACACCAGACTCAACTCTGACATTAAGAACTGTGTATATCATAAGCACAAAAGTTACACCCACTGACACCACCACTAAAACCAGCTGATCTACGATTGTATTGAGATTGATCAAATGAAACGAGTTCACCTGAATAAATAGGGTGCTTCAAATCCACGAATTTAATACATGAATGTCTAAAGTAGATCGCGGCGGAGATAAACTCATGATATTAAGACTTAGCCTCCCTAACGATATATAGGATATTTTATAAAATTTATAATAAGTATTTATATTTATATATAGGTTTTGGATGAGTCAGGTTTGGCAGTTGGATGAGTTCAGGTGGTTAAAATCGAGTGTGGCAGGTGTGATGGTGTGTGGGCTCGCGCTAGGGGGCTCACACACACAATTCTCTAGTGTAGACTTCACTAATAATCGACCCCCTCCCCTGTTGCACTTGAGGAGGTATTTATAACCTACACCATTGGGCTTACTGGACCTGGCGAGTCTGTTCGGTCCGGGGTCCATCTAGATGGGCCCTGGTACCAACAGTACTCCCCCCCTCCCAGGCCAGAGGGGGCCAACGGGCCGCCCACCTAATTTCCTTTATGACTTCTCGTGTTCTGCGCCATCCCCCTTCACGTTTTTCTCTATAAAGATTCCTCCTCTTCTTCTACCTTTAGAAAACGGAAAAAAAAAATCGATGGCCGTCCAAGACCTTCTGGAGGAGTCCGGTCGCGAGGTGAAGCTTCAACACTCTGCCTGGACTGAGTGCCTGCTGGCGCCTTCCACTCTGTTGCCGTGTCGGAGAGCCAGCGGCTTAATTCTGTTCTGATTGACATTCACCGCCGTCTTGCTCAGCTTCGCCAAGCCTTCGCTCCTTCCTCTTCTGGTGTGCCAGTTGCTTCTGCATGCTGCTGTTGCTACTGCTGGTGCTGTGACCTCGAGCTTCTGCTTCTCTTTGCACGGTGCGGCAACTGTCGCTCCGGGTGTCGGAGGTGGTCTTCGCCGGTGCTCCCGCGGTCGCCGTGGCTCACGTAGGTCCTCGTCCCTTCCTGCTAGTGACTTGCGGCACATCTTGTCGGGGCCGCCTAAGACGGGCCATTAGGCCTTCGTATGCACTTGGTGCTGGGGCTGCTTTCGCTCGGTTACTATCGGTCATGGGTCTGTTGACTCTCACAGGTGCGTCGTCTGGAGTTACCTCCTCCTCTATCCCCCTCAAGCGTTTGTCTGAAGGGAGGTCGTGTGGTTCCCCCGACTTACTCCGGCGTATTCTTTCTTTAGTGCACGTTTAGCTTTTTGTAGCATAGGGCATCTTTCTTGTGGATTTTGCTGTAACTTAATAGCGCCTTCGGGCTTGTAATAGAACTTGGCACTTAATACTATTTTGTGGTACTTGCGATCCCTTCGGAATCTTGAATGTTATTTTCTTTCGTGCTTCAGCTCGTTCCGTTGTTTTACTCTCATCGTCTTTCGCCGACCTGGCCCGCTTCCTACTCGAGCTTCACTCGTCGGCCGACCCTCTTCCGCGAGCCCTCGGCACCCTTCGGCCCTTGGGTGGGGTTGATGCGGCTTCGCAGCCCTCCCCCGGCCTACTGTCGACCTTGTCGGGGTGTCGCACCGGAGGGACCTCCGATCCCTCGTGCTCTCCGTACTGTTTCCTCGGACATGACCGAGTGTCAGTGGAAGTGGGCTGAGTGTCGAGCTGCCGAGGCCTAGGCCGGACTCGCCCGGGAGACCGAGCGCGCTCACAAGTTGTCCGTCGAGCGTCCCGAGTCGCTTGCTTCTATGTCCGCCAAGTTTCAAGCTAGATTCTCTGAATTCCAGAGAGATTCTTCACGTCGGATGTCGATCGAGAAGCGCGCCGGGTTTTGGAAAGGCTATGAGCATGGTCGCGCCATGTACAAACTTGCCTGCCCCGACCTAGCTGCCCGTGTCATCCCCCAGACCTTGTTGGAGTGGGAAAGATGGAGCATGGTAGACGGGGCTGGGCCTCCTTCCGTGCAGCCTCCGCTTGACGTTGGTGAGAGTGATGAGGACTTGGAGGCTGACCTCCCGGATTACATCCTACCTACTCCGCCGTCTTGACCGTCGCTCCTTTTTCTTTTGTGTTTCCTTCTCTTTTTTCTGTAAAATAAAACATTTTATTTTTTGTATATATTGCTTCTGCTTCTTTCTTATCGTTTGTTTTGTCGGGGCGGCCTGGGACGGCCGAGCGCCCTTCAGTGGCCTATCGGCCTTTGGTGCGCTCGGTCTGCCTTTGACGAGCGGGCCCCTTCGTCTCTCATTTTTTTTCTGTGTGACGCCCAGGGGGGGTGTGTGCTATTACACGACCCCCGGGTACCTTGTGGAGTTGCGCCCCAGTTTTAGTATTCGTTGGGAGTTAGTACTTCTCAGCCGTGTTTCGTCATATCTTTGTTTACTTTGAGCAAATACGGGGAAAATGGAAAGGTACAACACTGTCTACTTTTCTAAACTCCCTGCGCCCCGTTGCACCCGCGTTTTTGGGGCCTTTTCACCTGTATTTCTCTAGGTTATCCGCATGCCATGTTCTTTCGATGGCCTGCCCGTCTTCGTAGCCCAGGCGGAAGATGTCGGGCAGGACCTCGTCCATGATTACGTACGGCCCCTCCCACCTTGGCGACAACTTCCCCTTAGTTTGGTCCACGCCCGTCACCTTGGCGTTTCTCAAGACTAGGTCGCCCGGTGCTAGGTTCTTTTCTGTCACTCTTTCGTTGTGGTATCTGGCTACTCTTTGTTTGTACGCGAGATCCCGGACGACTGCCTCCTCCCTTCGCTCCTCGACGTCTTCACTCGTTATGATCATCGCCTTGTCATTTGCGCTTGGCTGGAATTGCTCTATCCTGGCCGTTGGCCATATCAGCTCTGCAGAAGCCACTGTCTCTAATCTGAAGGCGAGGGCGAAAGGTGTCTATCCTGTCGGCGTCCGGATTGTTATTCGGTAGGCCAAATGGTTTCTGGGATCTTGTCCGCCCACGTCCCCGGGTACTCGCCCACCTTCCTCTTCAGGATGGGCACGATGGTACGGTTGGTCACCTCCACTTGTCCATTTGCCTGCGGGTAGTAGACTGGGGCGAAGCTCAGCTTAATCCCACTGTCCTCGCAGAACTCCCGCAGCTTTCTCCCCGTGAATTGCGTCCCGTTGTCCGTTATTATTTGGATTGGAACCCCGAAGCGGCACACTATGCTTCTAAAAACGAAGTTGACCACGTTCTGCTCCGTAATCGCGCTTATGGCCTCCGCCTCTGCCCATTTAGAGAAGTAGTCTACTGCCACGAAGAGGAACTTTCTTCCCCGTGAGGCTGGGGGAAAGGTCCCACGATGTCACTGCCCCACTGTACGAAGGGGACGGGTGTGGTTACTGCCTTCATCATGGTGGACGGCCGCCTCTGGACATTCGAATGCCGTTGGCACTCGTTGCATCTGCTTACCACTGCCTCGGAGTCCTTTATTGACTCGGGCCAGTAATAGCCTTATCTGGATACTTGTTTCTCCAAGACCCGGCCGCCCTGATGGGCCCCGTTGGCTCCCTCGTGGATGCTCCGTGCGATGGCACGGCCGTCCTCGCGGGTGACACATAGTCTTAACGGGGTCTCCTCCGTGGTTGAGTGGCGGTATAGTTTGCCTCGGGAAGCTACGAACCACGCCGCCCGTTTTCTCAGCTTCCTGGCCTCTATCGGATCTGTCGGGCTCTCTCCTGACTCGAGGAATCTCAGAATGGGCGTCCTCCAGTCACCTGCCCACTGGTTGGCCCGCTAGGTCCTCCGAACCTTGTCGGGTGTTCCTGGTTTTCGATCCGGACCCATCTGCCCTCTGGCCTTCCCCGGGACACCCCTAGCTTGGCCAACGTGTCCTCCTCCCCGTTGCTCTCTCTCCCAATCTGGATGATTCTCCATTCGTTGAGTCGACCTAGGGCTATTTGGGCCTCCACTACGTAGGCCGACATCGAGTCCTCTTCGGACACGAATTCGCCCCTTACGTGGTTTGACACCAACCGGGAGTCCATGTGGAGGTGGACTTTTCCGCCCCGAGGGCTGCGGTCAACGATATTTCGGCTAGAAGGGCCTCATACTTAGTTGCGTTATTGGTCTCTCGAAAACCGAAGTGTATCGAATACTCGATCCTTTCCCCTGTCGGGACCCTTATCACTACTCTGGCACCACAACCCGTGTTGCTGGCCAAGCCGTCAACGTGGACCGTCCACCATTTTTCATTTTTCCCTGTTGGGGTCCGCCTCCGGGGGGTTAGTTCGGCCATATAGTCAGCTACGGCCTGTCTTTTTATTGCCTTGGCCGGGACGATCTCTATGTCGAACTCGCTGAGTTCCATGGCCCACTTCGTGAGACGTCTGGTTTCTGAAGGAGCTGAAGCAGTGGGTATGCCGTTGGGATGGTCACCGTGTGTGCATGGAAGTACGGCTTCAGCCTTCGGACCGCCGAGACCACCACTAGGGCAAGCTTCTCGATGTCCGGGTATCTTTCCTTTGCTCCTTGCAATGACCGGGAGTAGTAGTACACCGGCCTTTATACTTTGTCGACCTCTGTCACTCTGTCAAGAGTACCGCGCTGACAGCTGCGTCCGAGTAGGCGACATACATTGTGAGTGGCTCGCCTTTGACGGGCGTGCGGAGCATTCGCAAGTGCGCCAGTTGTCTTTTTAACTCTCCGAACGCCGCCTCGCAGTCGCCAAACCACACCACTCTCGGGCCGGGTGACTTCACTGGCTGAAAAAACGGGCGCAGGCGATCGGTCTCTCTTGGTAGGAATCGGCTGAGGGCCGCCACCCTGCCGTTCAACTTTTGGACCTCCTTTATGGTCCGTGGCGGGGTCATTCCCATGACGGCCTCCACCTTCTCCTCTCTGGGTTTGATGCCCTCCAGGGTGATCCCTATCCCCAATAAGTGGCCTTCGTTTACTCCGAACGCACACTTCTTTGCTTTTAGCTTCAGGCCTGCCTTCCTGATGTTGCGGAAAGTCTCTTCCAGGTCAGCCAGGTGTGTCTCTGCCCTTTTTGACCGGAACAGGATGTCGTCGACGTACACTTCTACGTTCCTGCCGATCTGTTCCTCGAAGACTTTATCCATTAGTCTTTGGAAGGTTGCTCCCGCGTTCCTTAGGCCGAACGACATGACTTTAAAGCAGAATGTGCCCAGGTCGGTGATGAACGAGGTCTTCTCCTCTTCCGCCCGGGCCATAGAGACCTAGTTGTACCCTGAATGCACATCCATGAAACTCAGCATTTCGCAGCCTGAGCTCAAGTCCACTAGACTGTTGACCGACGGTAGTGGGTAGCTATCTTTGGGACACGCCTTGTTGTGGTTCGTGAAGTCGACACACATGCGCCATCCCCCGTCCGCCTTTCCGACCATTACGACATTGAACAACCACTCCTGGTATCGCACCGACCGGATGAAACCCGCGTCCAAGAGTTTCGTGACCTCGGCTTCGACCACGTCTCTTTTCTCCGCCCTTCATGGTCGCAACTTTTGTCGAACCGGTCGCGCCTCCGCGGCGACCGCGAGCTTGTGCTATGCTCTCGTCCGGCTTACCTCCCTAGTTCTCCTAATTCGGCGACGAATAAATCTTCGTGCCTCCTGAGGAGGGTCTCCAGGCTCCTCTCCAACTCCCTTGGGAGGTTTTTCCCCACGCGCACCTCGCTCCGGGCGAGAGGTAGGAGCACCGTGGTTGACACTGGCTCCGGCTTCGGGGACTCCTCTCGTAAAGCATGTGGCATCCCTTCGTTCGAGGTCATCACCTCCCCTACCGAGTTAAAGTAGCATTCGCGGGCTTTTTTCTGGGACCCCCTCACCATGCACACGCCCTCCTTGGTTGGAAATTTCAAGCACTAGTGGAGGGACGACAACACCGCCTAGAATGCGTGCAAGGCTGATCTTCCCAGGATTGCATTATAGCCCGAGGTGAAATTTACCACCATGAAGCTGACTTCCACCGTCTTCTCCTGAGCGTGGCGTTTTAGCGTTACCGGGATTGTTATTACGCCGGCCACCGGAACCTCTGACTGCCCGAATCCCCTAATCAGTGCCCTGCTTGAGAGTAGGTCCGTGCGGGCAAGGCTTAGGTCAATGAAGGCGTTCCAGTACAGGATGTTCACCGATGCCCCCGTATCCACCAGGACCCTGTGCAATCATACTTTGGTCTTGTCTCCTCTTCGGAAGACGGGGGTTACTACCAGGGATTCGTCGTGGGGGATCGTGACGTCTTTCATGTCCGCCTCCGTGAACGTGAACTCCACCTCCAGGCGTGGGCGTTTCCCTTCGGTTGTTTTGTTGACATTCGTGGCATACCGGCGGCCTTCCCATGGGTCCGCACCGCGGGACGTGCCTCCTCCCGCTATCGTCAGGATATCTCCCACCGGATCCTTGACCGACTCCTGTTTGGGCGTGTGGTGCTCGGTCGGGATGATCGCCACCCTCCTGATAGGTGGGGTCGGGGGGGCCTCGGGCGCAGCGCTGAGTTTGCCTAATACCTTGGCCAGGTTCAGGCACTCGTCGGTTGTGTGGCCCTTGTCCTGGTGGTACTCGTAGAATCTGCTCTCGTCCCTGTATCCTGCTGAGTCCTTCCTCATGGGCCTCGCTGGGAGGAGGTTCCCCACCCCTCCTAGGGTGAGGAAGATCTATCGTTGGTTAGCAGCCGGGATAGGTCCCGTATTCCGATGGCCCCCGCCAATGGCCGTTGGGGCCTTGCATGCCGCCGAGGCTTTCGGCTGTTGCTGCCGGTGCCCTCCGTCTCTGGCTGGGGGTCCCTTGGGCTTTTGTTGGCGTTTGTTGAACTCCTGCGTTCTCGCTCCCAAGTATTCTTCCACATTGGCTTCCCCGTGGGACCTCTCAATGGCCTCTGCGAATGACTTTGGTAGTTTCCGGACGAAGTCCCCCGCCAAGAAGGTAGGCCTAAGGCTGTTGGTGAGGGCGTACAGGATCAAGTTTTCCGTTAGCCCCTCAATTTTTTGCACTTCACTCGCGAACCGGTCTATGTACGCCCGCGTGCTTTCGAAATCCCCCTGTATCGTGGCGTTGAGGCACGCTTGGTTCTTGGGCCTCCTTCACTTGTAGGCGAAAGCCGCTAAAAACGTTTTCTCTAGGTCCTCGAAAGTGAGGACCGATCCAACTGGGAGAGTTCTGTACTACGCTATCGCGTCCCCCGTTAGTGCCATTCGGAACATCTGGCACCATATGTCCTTCCGGCCCGTCTTATCCTCCATGTTGGTTTTGAACGAGTGTAGGTGGTCATCCGAGTTGGTGTCCCCCTTGTACGGTCCGGGGTCCGTCTGGACGGGCCCTGGTACCAACAAGGTGGAATAATCTACGCAACCTCTTCGGGTTTCACCGTATCCAGCCCACACCCCTAATTCTACCACTGGGTCTCATTCTTATTTGAGAGAGAAAAGGTTGCGTGAGAATGGAGTAGGAGGCGGTGGGTAGAAAAATAGTTGTGGTAAGAAGTAGAGTTTTACCCTTAACTTCTTACCTTTTATATTAAAATATTAAATGGCCCACTTTATTTTGGTTCAGCCCATCTAATAAACTATTACAACATTAAATTAATAGTTTAATAAACTATTACAATATTAATAAACATTAATTTTGTGGCTCCTTCTTAAGATGGATCATTGTGTGCTTCAATGCATCTTTACATGATGGTGTATCTGTGAAGGATTTGGATTTTTCTCTTCATATACACCTCCAAGCCCATCTTCGTTCTCGTCAAACAATCCATTCCATTCATCTTCATCATCTTCATCTTCATCTTCTTCAAATGGAGGATTGACAACTCTTCCAGCCCACGTACCATCAGTTCTGTAAGCTTCATACCTTGTATCATTGGGTAGAACATTTGGTATAACTTCATCCATCTCTCCACCAAAGAACACAATTTCTTCTTCTGATCTTTTATGCATAACCATTCGACAAATCGAACATTTTTTTAAATTCTCACGTGAAAAAACCACCGGATCCTCTACAGATGGCATCATCTCATCTTCCGACTCCGATCTGTCATCATGGTCATTCATTTGAAAGTCATCAACATTGCCCAACATCTTAAGAAAATCGATATATTGTCACCAAACCTTGACGTATTCCAAAAGATGGTAAGCAAATCGAATGAGAAAAACTAATTGCTCCACACAATGTGTTTAAATAAGAGATTTATTCTCATTCGTCTCTCCCCACAATTTTAATTTTAGAACTATTCTATATATAATTATACAATATACTATTTCCCCCAAATGAGTGAATTTAATTTAATTCTAAGATTAACTAATTAACACCACAAATTCCAAGGGTTAGTATCCAAAGTTTTGACACGATTAATAATAGTGTCGTTTTTAATATGACACGACACGATCGTATGACAAGATAACACGAAAATATACTATTATCAATTAACTGTGTTTATCGTTTACACAATAAGGGGAAAATAATATTTTTATGTAGAACTCCTTAAGTTTTATACAAAATATTATATCTATGTATCCATAAAATAATAGGGTAAAATAATAACTATATAATAGGGTATAATAATAAAATGTACCCTTAGATAATTATTATCATTAAAATAATAATTATTAATAAAATGAAAGTGACATGGATTCGACCGTGTTGTGTTTATGTCAATTTTTTTGACACGGATCGTGTCGTGTTCGTGTCAATGAAAAAATAGTCATGTCAGTCGTGTTACACGAATTGTCTGACTTAACCACCACCACATTTAATTTAGTCACTATTAAATTATTTGGAGGTTCAGATTTCGAGTTTTAGTGTATGCAATTTAATTTATACTTATTTATGTACCACTTAACTTATCAAAAACAAATCCAATCAAATTAAATATATCGTTGAGCATATCACCCGGACACTCAAGATCAGTGTAATGTAAATAAATCTTTCAATGGTTGCGATTTTTTAACCTTATTTAGGGTTAAAAAGTACCGATCTCACTGGATAATTTTTGTAAACGAATATATTGATATTGATATTACCATACTATTGACAAAATTTTGTAAATCTAGTTCTCCTATATATTCAGACCACTCTCTAGTATTTCTTTTTACCAATTTGGACCTGATGAGGATGGAACTCGATCAGTGCTCGCGGATAGCTTCGAACAAGCGTCGGGTTGGAAACTCCACTAGGAAATACGCTCGAACTCTTCAATGCTTTATTTGTCTTCTTTCGGTGATCTCTTAAAGTTCTCTCCAGGAAATCAATCCTTCCTAATAACTGAAAGTGCCCCCTGATGATTTAGTGTTAAACCTATACACCAATGTTTTCTCCCTTGTGACAATCGACCCCTGGGGGTATTTATACACTTTCCTACTGAACTGGGCTTCTACTGGGTTACATCTTACCCGACCCATATGCCAAGACCTGACCTACATGGGTTAAACCTGACCCGTCCGGGTCTGACCCGACTCATTCTACTTGGTTATTTGGGCCTGCCATCCTTGTTCTTGGGCGGCCCTGGTCTGATGGACCATTTATCATCACCCCCTATTTATAAAATTTTTTATGGGGGTAATCTGGTTTAATAAAATGCAAGAGTAAATAGGGATTCAAATAAACAATGGATATATATCAAGAAAATAAGATCAAGATTGAAGGTTTCACGGTCACAGCAAGAAAGTAACAAACAACGATCACCGTAGAAAGTAGGAGGTAAGAAGACGCGACAGTTGGGAAGAAATGTTTCCCTAGGGTTTTGTATTAAGATTACAATAATACAAAAAATTGATTACAAGAGTTTTTCAAGATAGTATATGTAACGTGGCCAGTACCACTCTTACTAAACGTGGACCAGCTACGCCGTCAGTGGGGAGCAGACTCTGCAGTCACGACTAACGTCGAGATGGGAGAAGACTAACCACGTCACTCGGATCGACGCACGACCACTACCCAGCAGCAGGACTACGTTTACAATTAGCATGACTCTGTTAGAACTTAGTTAGACGTCAGTCTGTTATTTTGCTTTGTTACTTTATGAGTCTATATAATGCAATGGAAGTATCCCATCGAGGATATGTACTATTTGATAAATATTCCTCCCTACTCTCGACTAAACTTTTCTCTTGAAGCAATACCCTCCTCATCTCTTCCCAGCTCCAGCTACGACGTAACATTGGTGCTTTCAATTACCTTCCGCCGCAACTCAGGTGAAGCTCTACACACCGAATTAAAAATCACAACGAGATGGCAGCTGAACGAACATCCTCCAATGAACTAGAGAAGACAGTGATACCAGTAATGGACGAACAGATTGCTCGGGTCTCGGACATAACCCGAAGGCAGGATCGGACGATCGCGGAACTGTCGGAGCGTCTCTTGGAGATGACAATCGAAATGAAAAAGTTGGCAGAGTCGAACGGGAAGCGAACATATGATGGCGGAGGGTCATCCTCGACAAACGAACATCTTATGAAGGTTTTTTGTCCTAAGTTCGATGGGTCAAATCCAGAAGGTTCGATATTCTTAGCAGAGGAATACTTAGACTACCATGGCATCTCCGAGTCGTCGAAAGTAAGGATCGCAGGTCTACACATGGAGGGCACAACATTAGACTGGATTCACCGATTAAAAAAAATGGAATGCTCTCATCATGGGACAATTTGAGGACCAAGATTCGAGAGAGATTTAGGAATTCAGAGTACGAGGACAGCCTCGCCGTACTCACACGCCTGCAACAAGCTTTGACGGTAGCAAACTATATTACTGAATATGAAAGAGTTCTTAACGACGTATCCGGAATGACTGAGAAGGCCTTAATCACCTTCTTCGTGGGAGGACTACGGGAGGATTTGAAGAGTGACCTCAAGATCGCAAAACCAACCACACTAAAACAAGCATTCTCCCTCGCCAAGATGTATGAAGCGAACAGAACCGGAAAAGGATCGTCCGCGCTGACAGTGCCATTGGGTCGAAACAACTACCGCCCGAACCTGGTCAATACGATAGGGCCTCTACTGAAAACACCCAACGCACCAACAATACCAACCGGCAAGCCGAATCCAGGGTATCGCAAGCCACCCACATTTGAGGAAAGAAGAGACAGGGCAGCGAAGGGACTCTGCTACTATTGCGAAGAGAAATTCGTACCGGGGCATCGTTGCAGAGGTCGATACTTACGATTTGACGCCGAGACCAACTGCCTGATGGAATTATGCGACGAGGAACAGTCTACGGTATCCATCGAAATAACCGGAGAGGACGAGAGCAATGGGCCATCAACGGAGATTAGTATGCACGCTTTGTCGGGAGCGTTTAACCCCCGTAACCTCCGCATCCAGGGATACATTAAAGGGAAGGAGGTCACGATCCTGATAGACAACGGAAGCACTAATAATTTCATACAAAACGCCATTGTGGGATATCTGGGCTTGGAAATCGAAGTAATACCCCAATTTGATGTGTTCGTGGGCAGTGGAGCCTCCATACCGTGTACTGGAGTATGCCGGCGAGTGGCCGTGTCAATGCAAAATATCACGATCCCGAAGGACATATTCGTGCTGAAGATGGAGGGCGCCAACATTGTGTTGGGATACCAGTGGGTGGAGAAATTAGGCCCAATCACCACAGACCAAAGGAAGTTGACCGTGGAATTCGAGGGTCCAAAGGGAAGAATTCGGTTGAAAGGGGATCCCCATCTCGTGGAGTCAGCCATGTCCGGCAATAGCCTTAAAAGGATGACAGTCAAAGGGCGGGTGGCCTACTATTGCCAAATATTCTGTGAACTGAAAGCCACTACCCGAACCCCTGAATTGTCGGAGGAAGTGTCGCGGATCATCACTGAACACGACTACTTGTTCGCGGAACCAGCAGATATGCCTCCAAAACGTGACCTCCACCACCGGATAACTCTTACTCCGAACACTTACCCATCAACGTCCATCCATATCGCCACCCCCAAATTCAGAAAAACGAAATTGAAAGGCCCACCCATGAAATGCTTAGGCATAGACTCATCCGACCTAGTTCCAGCCCTTTCTCATCGCCGGTGTTACTCGTCAGAAAGAAAGACGGGAGCTGGAGGTAATGCGTCGATTACAGAGCACTCAATGCGGCTACAATTCGCGATCGATTTCCTATACCCACAATGGACGAACTCATCGATGAGTTGCACAGAGCCGTCATCTTCTCAAAATTGGACCTATGGGAAGGGTATCACCAGATACGAATTGAGGCAGAAGATATTCCCAAAACAGCTTTCCGAACGCATTACGGCCACTACGAATTCACCGTTGATGAAGCACGAAATCTGCTACCAGTAGGCTCGCGGGGTTGCGAGGAGGGCCGGAGGCTTTGGAGTCCACGACGCACGCTCTACGTCAATGTACCTGCAGAAGAGGAGGGGAATCGGCGACTCACGTGGGAGTAGGCGATTCGGGCTCCTTAGTTTGCTCTGGTTGGGGTGTGTCAAGTGTGAATGACTTGAGGGAAGAGGTCCCCCAAGGACCCCTTTTATAGGGTCTTGGGGGACGTTTCCCCATTCATTAGCGTGGGACCCACCCCATTAAGGTATCCTATTAAGGAATGC
>LFYR01001978.1:1211333-1341384 GCA_001185155.1 Zostera marina
GATTGCCTGTGTGAATCGGAGATTCCTTGACACAAAGTCAGTGACTCACCCTAAGGGAATCGAGCTGAACTTTGCGAAGAAAATTTCGCGATTACGACGGGATATCGTGGTACGATAGTCCCACAGACGGCGCCAGCTGATGAAGCACGAAATCTGCTACTAGTAGGCTCGCGGGGTTGCGAGGAGGGCCGGAGGCTTTGGAGTCCACGACGCACGCTCTACGTCAATGTACCTGCAGAAGAGGAGGGGAATCGGCGACTCACGTGGGAGTAGGCGATTCGGGCTCCTTAGTTTGCTCTGGTTGGGGTGTGTCAAGTGTGAATGACTTGAGGGAAGAGGTCCCCCAAGGACCCCTTTTATAGGGTCTTGGGGGACGTTTCCCCATTCATTAGCGTGGGACCCACCCCATTAAGGTATCCTATTAAGGAATGCCTTAATGGCGAGGGTCCGCTCAAGTAACGGCTGGGAGTCGACGATTTAGGTGTGGGAATCGCCGATCCAGAGGTTCAATCGCCGACTCCCCATGAGCCTAGTGGAAGTCTACCAGAACTGTCCACGAGGCCTAGAGTCAGCGATTCACCCCTGGAGTCGGCGACTTGGTAGTCCCAATCGGCGACTCCCAGGTGCTGCCTTGAGTACTTGACGTAGACACTCCTTCCGGATTCGTGGAACTCTCCGGGGGTCCGGCAGCAAGTGACGGAACCCTAGTTCTTGTCGAAGGGCGTTGCTGAGAGTGACTGACGTGTTCAGGCATGTCTCACCAACCGTGATGCCATTCGGATTGACAAATGCACCGGCGACGTTCCAGTGCACAATGAATGAGGTGTTGGGTTCTTTCCTTCGGAAGTTCGTTGTCGTGTTTTTTGACGATATTTTAATCTACAGCCAATCAAAGACAGAACATGGAGAACATCTGAAATTAGTTCTTGACACACTGGGTCAGCACAAATTTTTTTTAAAGAAGTCAAAGTGCGAGTTCGCGGTGTCAACATTGAAATTTTTGGGACACATCATAACCGCTAGGGGAACTCGACCCGATCCTGAGAAGATAGCCGTCGTAGAGTCATGGCCGACGCCCAAAAATGTTAAAGAAATTCGAAGTTTCTTGGGCCTGTCGGGATACTACCGCCGCTTCATCTCTAGACACGCACAAATCGCGGCTCCATTGACAGAATTATTAAAGAAGGCTACCCCGTTCAATTGGGGGGAGAAGGAGGAAGTCGCATTCCAAACCTTGAAGAAAGCATTAATCTCCGCTCCTGTACTCAGTTATCCCAACTTTGACCGCCCCTTCCAGATCGATACAAATGCTTGTGAATTCGGAGTCGGCGCAGTACTTTCACAGGACGGACATCCATTGGCATATTACAGTAAGAAACTGTCTGGCATTAGGCAAAAAGCCTCGACATATGCGGGGGAATTGTGGGCAGTGACAGATGCAGTCCAACGATGACGACACCACTTGCTGGGCACCAGTTCGAAATCTGGACGGACCACCAGAGCTTGAAGAATTTACTATCGCAAACCATTCAAACCCCCGACCAGCAGTTTTTCTTGAGTAAACTCCTTGGATTTAATTTCACCATCACTTACAAACCGGGAAAAGACAATGTGGCAGCCGATGCATTATCGAGGAATCCGATCATCGACGGAGCATCGGAAACCTCCTTCAATTATTTCTCAGCACTACAAGAAGATTGGTCCAATCGGGTCAGGAAGGAGGTTGACTCGGATCCGTCCCATGACCCGCTCAAGAAGAAATCCGAAGTCTGATACGCGTGCATGGAAAAATTGCGATCAATCACAACTCACCACTAGTCAAGATGATCCTAGAAGAGATGCACTCCTCGGCATTAGGGGGTCACTCCGGAGTCACCCGCACCCTCGCAAAAATCCGTCCACTATTCAGGTGGAAAGGGATGGGGACGTCAGTAGCAAATTTCATTAAAGAATGTCAAGTGTGCCAAAA
The DNA here is from genome assembly GCA_001185155.1 of Zostera marina. NCBI lineage: Eukaryota > Viridiplantae > Streptophyta > Magnoliopsida > Alismatales > Zosteraceae > Zostera > Zostera marina. The sequence goes on from LFYR01001978.1 coordinate 1,213,303, forward strand.
GACCAAGGATTCGACGAACAAGCCAATCGGCCTTCTGCAATCTCTAGCGATTCCAAATGAAATTTGGGAATCCATCTCCATGGACTTCATTACCGGATTACCCAAAGTCCGAGGCCATTCAGTGATCATGATAGTGGTAGACCGTCTCAGCAAATTCTGTCACCTGGGCATCCTCCCATCCAACTACTCAGCCATCTCGGTCGCGGAATTCTTCGTCCAAAACATAGTTAAAATCCACGGCTTTCCCAAATCAATAATCTCCGATCGGGACAAAGTCTTCGTGAGTAATTTTTGGAAGGAGCTTATTTCAAGGAGCGGGACGACGCTTAAATTCTCCACAGCCTATCATCCGGAGACCGACGGGCAGTCCGAGATAGTGAATAAGACAATCGAGAGCTACCGCCGAGCCATGGTGCATGATAATCCGACTAGATGGAAGGAAACCCTTCCGTGGGCGGAACTATGGTACAATACATCCTATCATCATAGTTTGGGAGCTACACCGTATGAAGCCGTGTTCGGACGACGACCACCTGAGTTGATTGGGTATACTAAAGGCGAGTCCCTCCTGCCAGCAGTAGACGCGGAATTACTAAAGCGCCATTATCTACTGGAGACATTAAAGGAAAATCTAAAGGCAGCTCAAGCTAAAATGAAACTCTGCGCCGACAGAAAACGCCGTCCATATGACTTTAACACCGGGGATTTTGTGTGGCTCAAACTCCATCCGTATCGCCAGAAATCCGTGGAGCATCGCAAATTTCATAAGCTAGGGAAGAAGTGGTATGGTCCATTCAAGATCGTTAAGAAAATCAGCGAAGTAGCGTTCCATCTAGGGCTACCGGAGTCGTCCACCATCTTTCCAGTGTTCCATACTTCTCTACTTAAGCCCTTCCGAGGAACCGACCCGAGCCAACAACAACTGGAACTACCACCATTAGCACTGGATGCCCATCCCTTACCAATACCCGATAAAATCTGGGGAATTCACACGATCTGGAGAACCGGTCTCAAATTACAACAATCTTAATTTCGTGGATAGGGCTGCCCGTAGAAGAGACCAGCTGGGAGGATGCGACTTATCTGAAAAAGCTTGCGCCGGAATCCAACCTTGTGGACAAGGTTATTTTCATAGGGAAAAGGAATGTAACGTGGCCAGTACCACTCTTACTAAATGTGGACCAGCTACGCCATCAGTGGGGAGCAGACTCGGCAGCCACGACTAACGTCGAAATGGGAGAAGACTTACCACGTCGCTCGGGTCGATGCACGACCACTACCCAGCAGCAGGACTACGTTTATAATTAGCACGACTCTGTTAGAACTTAGTTAGACGTCAGTCTGTTATTTTTCTTTGTTACTTTATGAGTCTATATAATGCAATGGAAGTATCCCATCAAGGATATGAACTATTTGATAAACATTCCTCCCTACTCTCAACTAAACCTTTCTCCTGAAGCTCTACCCTCCTCATCTCTTCCCAGCTCCGGCTACGACGTAATAGTATATATACTAAATAGCTAATGACTAGATTATCTAAATGACTAATTGACTCACTTGAATGGGTCTGACAATTAAATAAATGAAATTTTTTGATGAATTTTAGTCCAGTAGCTTTATTACCTAGCCCTCAAGCTGGATAATGTATGTCATTATACACGCCCAGCTTGGGAATGATGTTTCTCAAGTTTTGAACAACAACTGGCTTGGTATGAATATCTTCCAATTGATTAAGATGCAACATGTCATAATAAAAGTAAACCACACTACAAAAAACAGTGTATTTCTGACGGCTCCCTATTGGCGGACTGGCCACCGGCAGGCTACACTAGTCCGCAGACTCTATAAGGATTGATTGTTGTTTCTATTTGCTTATTTTAGACCATATACGGATTATTTGAGTTTGTAGACTCTATGATCATCAGTTGGTAACATGCCAGGAGAAGGGCTCATATAGATATCCTTGGTGATACAGTATCTCGAACCCGGTCACAACCTACCAGCAACTAGAAGTCCGGATAGCCTAAGATGAGTTAAGGTACCTATTCTAGGGTTGGGGAGGTCCCAAGTCGAATCCTAGGAAGATCGACACTTTCCTGAGGATCGACTTCCCTGAGATCGACTTCTGAATAAAGTCGATCACCAGGAAAGTCGACCCCTAGAAAGTCGATCTCTGGAAAGTCGATCTCGGGCCCCAATCTGATCAGTTAGGCAGTTAGGCGGTTACTGCCCAAATGACCAGATTACCCCCACGAGAACCCTTATAAATAGGAGGCATCCCCACTCATTAAAGGCAGGTCATTTGGAGCGAAAGGATTCCTAGTGAAGCAGAGCTCTGCGCACTTGAGTTCCGGTCCGGTTTCCCGCGGAGTTCCCCGCTTGGCGCTTGCTTGCGCGTCTTGGAGTACTGGTCGGGTTTCACCCCCATCAGTTGGCGCCGTCTGTGATTCAAAGATACTCACGACAAAAGCTCCTCGACTTTTTCGAAAAAAGTGATCGACTTTTTTCCAAGTCGCCAGCTAGGGAGTCTTGCGAGGAAATCAGCCAGCAAGGGATCGAATTTTCAGAAGATCGACTTTTTTTTCCAAGGAAAAAAGTCGATTCCTCAAGGAGCTACGCTTTCAGGCTACGACTTCCAAGGAATCCTCCAAGTGCACAAGGGATCGACTTTTCTGAAGATCGACTTTCTCCAAGCAAAAGTCGAACATTTTTTCAAGAAAAGTCGAACACTCCAGGATGGTGGTAACACGAAGCACTTCCCAAGGAGGAGGAGTAAATTCTCAGGAGGCGCCAGAGCAACAGCCTGGCAACTCAAAAACTAAAAGGCCAGTGGGTCGACCACCCAAGGGAAACAAGAATAAAAGGACTCCCACGGGACCTGAGGCTGAACCCGAGGGTGAGCCCGAGCAAACTCCCCAAGTTTCAGCAGGAGGGGAGAATCTGAACATCACGGTTCAGGCAATAGCTGAGGCCATCCGACTCTTTGCTGAGAAGGAGAAACCTTCGGAAGAACAACCTCAAAAGGAGAAACCCACGAGCAGCAAGGAACCAAGGGCTGCAGCATCAGAAACCACTCACGGGTTCGTAAAGATGCCTATAGAGGAGCTGGAGAAGATGAAGGAAACCATAGCGAAAATGAGCGAGAAAATAAAGAATATTGAAAAATCCAAAGCATCAATGTTCTATTCAAAAGCTCAGACCTCAAAGCAGGCCAAGGCGCAACAGGAGGTGTCAAGTCATAGGGCAGCACACTCCAGCGCACCATTACCTCGCAAACCAGAGGAGCAACCTAAACCTCCTCCTAAAAAACCCGTATATGAAGAAAGCACGGGAGACACGGAAGGAGGAGGCGAGGTCCCAAACTGGCTAGTGGGCATGGATGCCCTGCACAAATCACTGATGGTAAAACCAGCACCTCTGAAATTCAGGCTACCCAGGCTACAGATCTATGATGGGAAGATGGACCCAGTAGACCACATAAATATGTTCGTAGGGGCAATGCAGTGGGCCACATCAAGGGAAAAAATATCCCCCGTCTACCTACCTATTGTAAGGGCGACTGAGGTTGAGCGTGATCCCCCGTCTACCTACGTTCATCCGTAGGTGAGGGTCACTCCTGAGTATGTCCCTCGTCTAACCTACGTTCTTCCGTAGGTGAGGTTCACTCTTGAACACTTACCCCTCTGTCTATGTTTTTTGTAGAACGGGGTGTGTGTTTAGCCGATGTGTCCCCCGTCTAACCTACGTTCTTCCGTAGGTGGGGTTTACTTTTGAGTGCATCCCTCGTCTAACCTACGTTCTTCCGTAGGTGAGGTTCACTCTTGAGTACATCCATCGTCTAACCTACGTTCTTCCGTAGGTGAGGTTCACTCTTGAACACTTCCCTCTCTCTACGTTTTTCGTAGAAGGGGTGTCTGTTTAGCTGATGTGTCCCCCGTCTAACCTACGTTCTTCCGTAGGTGGGGTTCACTTTTGAACACTTCCCTTGGACTTGACCCTTGGAAGTGCAACTTTCTGGGGTCCGACTTTTGTCGTCAGGCTCTTCTGAGGTTGCGCCGGGTTCGACTTCCTTGGGGTCCGACTTTTCTGAAAGTCGGTCCTTTTTCGAAGTTGTTCCCCTTTGGACTGTGGTCCGACTTTGTGAAGTTCGACGCCCTATCATCGACTTTCCAAAGTTGGATCCGTTTTTACTGGGATCGACTTCCATGGGTTTAGCCTTTGCTTTCCCGAAGTGATTCCCTTGGTTCGACTTCCTGGAGTCCGACTTTTGTTGTCGTCTTCCTTGGGTCGGATTTGCTGGGATCGACTTCCTGAGACCCTTGTCTTCTGAAGGTTGACTTCCCTGGGATCGACTTATGAGGTCGACTTCCCTTGTATTAGTTCGATTCCATGAAGTCTGGATCGACTTTTTCTTGGGATCGACTTTTGCAAATATAATTAAGCTAACTGTTATGTTCTTCGTGCAGGTTGTTATCATGTCTTCTGACAAAAATACACAGTAAGACCTTCCTCCTAACGAGGAGAGGGCTATTATTGTTAGCCCTCAGGTTCAGACTGCTCCTGCCATGGTCGAGCCTAGAATTGAGTCGCCTTCCTCCTCTCCTGTTGGAAGTAAGCAAAAAACTCTTTCTACTCGTCGTACGCGCAAGTCTGTACCTAGTAAGTTATTATTTTTTCTTTTGTAACTTACCTTTTATTTGTTTTTGTTTGTAGGTTCTTCCCATTCTTCTTCCACAAGTTCGAGTTCTAGTTCGGGGTCTTCTACATCCAGCTCGGGGAGCTCGGGTTCTTCCTCCTGCAGCTTCTCTTCTCCTGAGCGAGATGTAGAAGTTGGAGGCACTCCTCCTTCTACTACTAGGACTCCTCCTCCAACTGCCATCATTTTGGCTTCTATTCCTGAGGAGGTTCCTGTTGTCGAGGAGCCATCCCTGGCTACAGACGGTTCTTCTCAATTTCCTCCCGAAGTCTGTAATCAGAATATTCATATTCTAGAGGACTCTCCTTTAGGTTACCCTCCTGAGACGGAGGAGAAGTACCCCTTTCCTTCTCCTCTTGAGGAGAAAAGCGCCCCATCCTTCTATCGGGAGATGGATGGCTCTTGGCGCCAGTGGTCCGTTCTTATTCGCAACGGTTTCCATGTTGTCCCTATCCTCGACCGGGGCGAGTACGGGACTGGTTATGGTTCTTTCTGTGCAGTCTCCCTGACCGATATTCCGGGCTACCCCCTCTCCTCCAACGCGAGTAGATGCTCTAACACCCTTTCTTTAGATGCTGCCCAAAGAATTTTGAGGGGGTTAGAGCTTAGAGAGAGAGTGTACTGGGCCTATCCTTCTGAGAACACCGGTGATGTGCCCCCTATTTCATGTTGGCACTTCACCGAATCTATTTCATTAACTTTCCGATCCTTCCGATCCCTTCCTTAGTTAGTGAAATCCTTTTGTATTATGGGTTGTGTATTTCTCAGATGGGTGCCGCCTTTTTCTTTTATGTCAGGGGCTTCATGAATGTTCTTAGGGATGCTGGCATCATTCCAACTGCTCGGCTGTTCTTCCACTTCTTCTTCTTCCAGAATCCGAAGAAGGGCAGCCCTTTCATTGCATGTGTTAGCCGTGCCTCCTCTGTTACTCACTCCGCTCTCTTGAAAGATCCTCCGACCAGGCGGAATAAGAGCGAGTTCATTTTTGTGGATTGCAGGCTATGTCTTGGTAGCCGACTTCTTCCTGCATCCAGTAGTGATCGTAGGCCCACTCCCCGTCCTGTTTTGACCAAGGATGAGGGGGCTTTTGTACAAAGACTGGCCTTCCTACACCCCATCGCTGTGCCTGTCGGTCACGCGATTGATGATACCTTTAACCGACAAGGTCTTCCTTTGTTTGTTTTTTCTTTCTCTTTTTTACTTGTATGCATTTTTACTAACTCTGTTTTTATTTCTCGCAGATTTTTATATGCATAATCCTGGAGGTGTCCCTGAACGCGTGGGGCAAAATGAGACGGGCACGAAGGTTTATGCGTCTGCCTCAAAGCCTTCTGATGCCCAACATTTGAGGCGTTGTGCCCACGAGAACGCCTATACGAGGGCGCCTACCCCTACTCCTCCCGAGGAAGGCCAAGATGATGAAGAGGAGGTACCCGTGGGGACTCCTCCTGCGCAGTCTTCTGCTGCTGCCAAGCTCGCCTCCTTCTTTCGTACGCCGGAAGAGGAGCGAGAGAGAACTGCTGGAAAGGATGTCCATCCAGAAGGATCTGAGGGGAAAAGAAGCAAAAATGATAAGAGGAAGACCCCTCCACCAAGGACCGACCCCTCTCCTCCGAGGAAAACGAAGAGACACTCCCCTAGGCGACGAACTCCTCCTCGTAGGAAATACTATGCTGGGGAGTTCTCCCGGGGTCGGTACTCATATGCTTCTACCCGGGAGACTCGGATGCCGGGTTATCAAGGTTCTCATCCTCGGAATTATGGGACCAAGTTTCCGATGGTTGCTGACACGGATGCCGCCCGAACTACGTTGCGGACCATATCTGGGTATCCGATGGACCGGACTATCGAGGAAGTCGGACAGAATCTAAGCAACGTGAGTACTTTTGTTTTTATCATTTTTTATGAGCCTGTTCTTACTTATCTTCTCTTTTTGCAGCTCGCTTATTTGTTTCAGGGCCGCCTCTCTTCCTTGTCTCGTCTTCGTGACTACCAGTCCTTGGAAGATGAGTTGAAGAGAGTGAAGCGCCGACGCCAGGATCTGGAAGGCGAGGTTGCGCAGAAAGCTTCGGATGCCTCTACTCTTTCTGCCACCAACAAAAAGTTGGCTGAGGACTGGGCTGCTCAGAAAAATCTTTTGAGAGGCAAGGAGCAGGAACTCTCCAAAGTTAACGGGGAGTTGGGAGCTGTGCTGCTAGAATGCAATGCTCAGCGCGCCAGGGTTTCCATCAAAGAGTCTATGATTGTTGAGATTACCCGGCAAGCTGAAAATACTGAGGCAACCCTTCGTTCTACCATGGTACAAAATGATATCTTTACTCAACGGTTGAACGAAGGGGAAACGGAAAGGCAGAAACTCTCCCAGTCGCTGAGTAATTGCCGAACTGAGATGAAGCGACTGGCGGAAGAAGATCAAAAAAAGACTGAGGCGCTCCAACACATGAATAAACATATGGAGGAGATCCGGACTGAATTCCTCGCCAACGTGCGAGACTACAATGATCTGGTGGACCTGGGCCCTCACGTGTTTCCTGGTTTTGAAGCCGAAGATGTCCACCGCTGGGCCCGCAAGTACCCAAAAGAAGCCACTGAGATCCGAGATCGGGCACTTGCGGAAGACGAGGATGAAGATGAAGAAGAGGAGGCTTCGGGAAACGATACTACTGCTACCATTGACAAAGAATTTTCTGTAGAAGATCAAGATAACAATGGTGCAGCGGGTTCTAAAGACTCATCCCTCCCTCCTAGTGATAAATAGACCTTTCATCCTGTTGTAACCTGTATTTTACATTCCTTTGTATTTCTTTTTAAATCAATATATGGAATATGTTTTTGTCTTTCGAATGTTCTGATTATTAGTAAATGGCTAACTAAACAACACATTAGTTAAGTAGTTCAAACTATTTACAATGAGTAACACATAGTCCTACTTAATCGTTAAAAATATAACTGTAGGTTATCTGCGTGCCAAGTGTTGGGAATGCATGTTCCATCTTCCCGTTTTAATTTGTACGTGCCTAGTCGGAGTTCCTCCTCCACCACATATGGTCCTTCCCAGTTTGCGCCTAGTTTGCCTTTAGAGCAGTCCTTTCTGCCGACACTTGCTCTTCTCCATACTAGGCTTCCTTTTCTTATCGCTTTATCCTTGACATTTTTGTCGTGATACCTAGCGATACTTTGTTTGTAAGCCGCATTCTTTGCCTGTGCATTATCCCTTAGCTCATCTACCAAGTCTAGAGTTGTCGCGCATGATCTCATGTTCTCTTCCATGTCATAGGATAACACTCTGACTGTTGGTATGCTTAGCTCTGTCGGGATTAGTGCTTCCATTCCGTATGCTAGTGAGAACGGAGTTTCCCCGGTGGGTGTCTTTTCAGTGGTTCTATACGCCCACAGGATCTCTGGTAGTAGATCTTCCCACGAACCTTTGGCCTGTTCGACCTTTTTCTTCAGTCCCTGAACAATGGCTCTGTTTGTGACCTCTACTTGCCCATTACCCTGTGGTCTGTATACCGATGAAAAATGTATTCTAGTGCCCATGTTCTCGCACAATCTTGTAAACTCCCCACCGGTAAACTGTGTCCCATTATCTGTCACTATGTGCATTGGAACACCGAATCTGCACACTATGCACTTGAAGATAAACTTTGTTGCTGCTCCTTGAGTTATTTTGGGTACAGCTAATGCCTCGACCCATTTGGTGAAGTAATCGACAGCCACAAATATGAATTTAGCCTGGCCTGTCGATACTGGAAATGGTCCCACAATGTCTAACCCCCACATTGCGAAGGGGATGGGGCTTTCTACCCCTGTTAGTTGAGTTGTGGGATTTCTCTGTGTGTTTTTGTGTATTTGGCAGGCCTTGCATTTTCTTGCGAATAGGACTGCATCTTTTCAGTGTGGGCCAAAAGTATCCCTGCCTTATTATTCTTTGGGCTAGAGACCTCCCCCCTTGATGTATTCCGCATACCCCCTGATGAATCTCCTCTACAATGAATTGTCCTTCTTCTGTCGAGACACATTTCATTAGAAGTCCATCGTAGGATTTCTTATACAGAATATCACCGATCAGGCAGAATCTTGAAATGCGTGTTTGTAACTTACGCCTTTCATTCTTGTTCACAGGAAGTTTCTGCCCTTCGAAGTATTCTATCAAGGGTTTCCTCCAGTCTTCTGCCTGTATTGTGACCAAGTTACATGAAGGTGTAGATGCTGAGTCAACTAGTATCTCTCTCTGCCCCCCCTCGAAAGCAGATGCTAGCTTTGCCAGGGCATCAACCGAGTTATTCTGACTCCTTGGAATCTGTTCTACCTCCACCTTGGTGAATTGTTTTTTGATTTTTTCTAGTGTAGCTGCGTACTGTACGATCAGAAGTTCTTTAACTGTGAACTCTCCTGTGAATTGCCGAGCCACTAGTTGAGAATCTGTTCTAATGATTACTGAACAGGCCCCCAACCTTTTGAGGATTCTCATACCTTGGATTGCAGCTTCGTATTCTGCTGTGTTATTTGTAGCTGAGAACTGTAATCTGATAGAATGTTCATATATCCTTTGGTCTGGAGTGATTATCTTTATTCCCACTCCTGCACTTGTACTGTAGCTTGAGCCATCAACTTCCACTATCCATGGTTTTTCTTTGCTTTCTTGGGTCATGTCTACAATAAAGTCTGCTACTGCTTTCCCTTTGATGGCTGTGGCAGGAACAAAATCTACATCGAACTCGCTTAATTCCAGTGCCCACTTCGTCAATCTTCCGGAAGTATCTGGCCTGTGGAGTATTCTGCGCAGTGGATGTTCTGTTAAGACTTTAATTGTATGAGCCAGAAAGTATGCTCTGAATCTGCGTGCTGCATGTACTACTGCCAGGACTATTTTTTCCACTGGAGGATATCTTGTTTCTGCCCCCCCGTCTACCTACGTTCATCCGTACTCGGGCGGCAATACGGCAGCAAAATGAACTGAGCCATACTAAGATATTTGAACTCCTACCATTACTGGACGCAGTAACAAAGTAGGACGCCAAATTAACTCTACCTACGGAAGAACGTGGGCAGAGAAAGTCTTAATAATAACAGAGTCAGGATGCGTATCCCACCCAAGGAAAAGAGTGAACATCACCTACGGAAGAACGTAGGTTAGATGAGGGATGTACTCAAGAGTGAACCGCACCTACGGAAGAACGTAGGTTAGACGAGGGATGTACTCAAAAGTGAACCCCACCTACGGAAGAACGTAGGTTAGACGGGGGACACATCGGCTAAACAGACACCCCTTCTACGAAAAACGTAGAGAGAGGGAAGTGTTCAAAAGTGAACCCCACCTACGGAAGAACGTAGGTTAGACGGGGGACACATCGGCTAAACAGACACCCTTTCTACGAAAAACGTAGAGAGAGGGAAGTGTTCAAGAGTGAACCTCACCTACGGAAGAACGTAGGTTAGACGAGGGATGTACTCAAAAGTGAATCTCACCTACGGAAGAACGTAGGTTAGACGAGGGATGTACTCAAAAGTGAACCCCACCTACGGAAGAACGTAGGTTTGACGGGGGACACATCGGCTAAACACACACCCCGTTCTACAAAAAACGTAGACAGAGGGGTAAGTGTTCAAGAGTGAACCTCACCTACGGAAGAACGTAGGTTAGACGAGGGACGTACTCAAGAGCGAACCTCACCTACGGAAGAACGTAGGTTAGACGAGGGATGAGCTCAAAAGGTGAACCTCACCTACGAAAGAACGTAGGTAGACGGGGGACACATCAGCCAAACATACGCCTCTTCTACAAAAAATGTAGACAGAGGGGTAAGTGTTCAAGAGTGAACCTCACCTATGGAAGAACGTAGGTTAGACGAGGGACATACTCAGGAGTGACCCTCACCTACGTATGAACGTAGGTAGACGGGGGATCACGCTCAACCTCAGTCGCAAAAAGGCGAGCAAAAGGAGGGGGCAAGTATTCAAATAATAACCCTCACCTACGGATGGACATAGGTAGACGAGGGATCACGCTCAACCTCAGTCGCAGAAAGGCGAGCAAAAGGAGGGGGCAAGTATTCAAATAATAACCCTCACCTACGGATGGACATAGGTAGACGAGGGATCACGCTCAACCTCAGTCGCAGAAAGGCGAGCAAAAAGAGGGGGCAAGTATTCAAAAAATAACCCTCACTTACGTATTAACGTAGGTAGATGAGGGATCAAGCTCAACCTCAGTCGCAGAAAGGCGAGCAAAAGGAGGGGGAAAGTTATACAAAATATAATCCTCACCTATGGAAGAACATAGGTAGATGAGGAAGCACACTCAACCTCAACCGCAGAAACAGCAGATTGAGGGAGGCAAGAGACCTCGAAAGAGAGAACTTCACTTATAAAAAATAAGTAGAAGAGACAACTCTCAAAACCCGCCACAGGGAAGGGGACTCGAACATTGCTCGGAGATAGCTCAGGCAAAGCGTCAAGGTGGGCAAGCAGGGTTCCGCACGGAAATCGGGCTAGGCAGGTGTGCAAGGAGTATGCTTCGGCTAGGACAAACCGGACAATAGTTAGCAAAAGCGCGTGACAACCTCCGTGGAAGCATAGATACAACCTCGCAGGCGTAGAGAGGGGGGGAGAACTGGTGAGAGAGGATCTCGCATCCTGGGACATCACCAAAAACCCACATCCTAGCACGCAAAGAGGGGGGGAATACTGATAGTACAAGGTCCAACACACATACCATAGTACTAAAAGACGTATCCCAAAGTATCTAATACGCAGAGGAGGGGGGAGTACTGGTGATACAGTATCCCGAACCCGGTCACAACCTACCAGCAACTAGAAGTCCGGATAACCTAAGATGAGTTAAGGTACCTATTCTAGGGTTGGGGAGGTCCCAAGTCGAATCCTAGGAAGATCGACTTTCCTGAGGATCGACTTCCCTGGGATGGACTTCTGAATAAAGTCGACCCCCAGAAAGTCGACCCCCAGAAAGTCGATCTCGGGCCCCAATCTGATCAGTTAGGCAGTTAGGCGGTTACTGCCCAAATGACTAGATTACCCCCACGAGAACCCCTATAAACAGGAGGCATCCCCACTCATTAAAGGCAGGTCATTTGGAGCGAAAGTATTCCGAGCGAAGCAGAGCTCTGCGCACTTGAGTTCCGGTCCGGTTTCCCGCGGAGTTCCCCGCTTGGCACTTGAGTACTGGTCGGGTTTCACCCCCATCAATCCTCAACAAGGTCTCCATGGAGGAAGGCATTACTGACATCCATCTGGAAGATGTGTGATATGAGACTAACTCAAAAATTCCCCAAATAGAATAACCCGACCTGATGGATCGAGATACCTTAGAGCCAAGATCGGAATCTTGGGTGTCCAAGGCGCAAGCAGCGGGATTAAATCCCTAAAATTGAGCTTTAGCCCTGATGAAGCACGAAATCTGCTACCAGTAGGCTCGCGGGGTTGCGAGGAGAGCCGGAGGCTTTGGAGTCCACGACGTGCGCTCTACGTCAATGTACCTGCAGAAGGGGAGGGGAATCAGCGACTCTTTTGGGAGTAGGCGATTCGGGCTCCTTGGATTACTTGGTGTGGTGTGTCAAGTGGGAATGACCTGGGAGTAGAGGACCCCCAAGGACCCCTTTTATAGGGTCCTGGGGGACGTTTCCCCATTCATTAGCGTGGGGCCCACCCCATTAAGGTACCCTATTGAAGGGTGCCTTAATGACGTGGGCCCACTCAAGTAACGGCTGGGAATCGGCGACTCAGGTATAGGAGTCGCCGATCTAGAGGTGTTGTCGCCGACTCCCCATGAGCCAAGTTGGCAGTCTACCAGAATTGACCACGAGGCCTAGAGTCGGCGGTTCACCCCTTGAGTCGGCGACTTGGTAATCCCAGTCGGCGATTCCCAGGTGTTGCCCTGAGTACTTGACGTAAACACTTTCTCTGCATTTGTGGAACTCTCCGGGGGTCCGGAATAAAGCGACGGAACCCTAGTCCTTATTGAAGGGCATTGCTGGGAGTGACTGACGTAATCAGGCATGTCTCACCAAGCCCGGATAGAGGTATTTGGTGTTAAGCAACCTGTCCGAGGACTCAATGCGGCGAGTACTGAACGAGATTCGGCGATCGACGGAGATGGAGATGGTGGCGGGCAGGTACTCGACGATTGTCAGATGTAGGGTTGGAGAGAGTTGCGACACACAACAGTTTGATTCAATCGATAAAGATTTCCAATGATTGGAAATTGTTTTTAATACATCTAGACTTAAATGTAAATAAAGTATTTTAAGAGGTTTCTTTAATAAAGCAATTAAATTTTATTTAATCCAATTGGGCTCAGCCCATTTGGAAGTCTTTGAAGTGGCTCTGCTGTTGGCGCTTCCTCTGAGATTTAAATCTTAGACCGGTTTCTTGGCAGTTGAACTGCTGTGAACCATCCAGACCGTCGTCTCCCCCAAATCCAGTCAATGCTAAGGATTTCTCGCAGGCGATCTTCCCAATGTCGTCCGATAAGCTTCCTCTGTAATCTATCATGGTTGTATCTTCTCCTCCCCCATCAAAACCGACCTTGTCCTCAAGGTCTAATGATGGAAAAAGTGATGCCAACCCTTTGACGGACTCCCATGATGAGTCCTCCGGTAAGGAGCCACTTCATTGAATTAGAACTTGCTTTGTCTTGTTTTTTCCTTTCCAAATAACTCTTGAATCCAGTACTGCTATTGGGTAAATAATAGGTTGATTTCTTACAGCAATAACAGGATTTTCAGTAGCGGTGTTCTTTGGATTGTCACCTTGAAATTTTGTTAGCCTTGATACATGGAATGCATTGTGAATTTTACTCCCTTCTGGTAGTTTTAGTTGATAGGCAGCTATGTTGATCTTTCTTTAGATTATATAAGGTCCCAAAAATTTCTGTCCCAATTTGTTGTGCAACCTATTAGCAATCGATTCTTGTCTGTAGGGTTGGGTTGTAGTTTCACCCATACCCAATCACCCTCATCAAACACAATATCTGTCCTCTTTTTATCAGCCTGCAATTTCATTCTAGACTGTGCTTTCTGTAAATTTTCTTTCATTAATGCCAGAGTACTCTCTCTTAATTGTAGGATCATATTCACTGCCTCTATATCAGAGTCTCTAGTATTATAATGTTTTACCTCAGATGCTTCCTTTCCATATAGTACTTTGAAGGGAGTTATTCCAAATGATGAATGATATCTGGAATTGTACCATAATTCTGCCAAAGGCAGCAAGTGTAACCATTTCTTGGGATCTTCATGACAATAGGACCTTAAGTACATCTCTAAGGTTCTATTAACAACCTTTGTTTGTCCATCAGTTTGTGGATGATAAGCAGAGGAATATAGTAGCTTTGTCCATCTTAACCTGTGAATTTCTTTCCAGAATTTAGAAGTAAAATTTTTATCTCGATCATTTACAATTGTAGATGGAATGCCATGGAGTTTGATCACATCTTTGAGGAAAAATACAGCCACTTTTACTGCATTAAAATTTGAGATTAATGGACTAAAATGGGCATATTTAGTCAATCTATCAACTACCACCATTATAACTGTCTTCCCTTCTATCTTGGGCAGATCTGTTATGAAATCCATGGTCACATCCTTCCACGGTTCTGAAGGAATTGGCAATGGCATAAGTAACCCTACTGGCTTTTGATTTAAGGGTTTCATTTATTGACAAGTTATGCATTCTTTCACATGATTAAGGATTGAATCTCCCATCTTGGCCCAATAGAATAATTTAGATATTGTTTTCTTAGTTTTGAGAACACCAACATACTCTCCTATTAAAGAGTTGTGAAACTCCTATAATATTTTAGGTATGAGTTGGAAATCTTCCTTGAGGTAGTACCTGCCTTTATACAATAAATAGTCACCACTGATTTGGAATCCATTAAAATCACACCCATCCTCTGCAGTTTTTTGAAATAATTCCAGCACTTTAGGATCTTTACCATTTTCATCTTTTAGCTCATCTAGCAGTGTATTAATTGAAATTGTAAGTGATAATAGTGACCCAGGGGAACCTTTAGATTTACTGTGAAATATCACCTCTTCTCCCCCTTCTTCAAAAGGATCTGGACAATGTATCAGCCACAATGTTCTCCTTGCCTGGTTTGTATAATATCGAAAAATTAAACCATAGCAACTTGACAAGGAATACTTGCTGTTCCAGAGTTTGTATAATCTGAGTTAACAAGTTCTTAAGGCTCTTGTGGTCTGTTTTGATTAAGAAGTGAGACCCTAAGAGGTAGTGTCTCCATTTGGCCACTGCTTGAGTTATTGCATACATCGATCTCCTTTATATAGATTGCTGCTGAACTCAATTTCCCTGATATTTTTCTACTAAAGTATGAGATAGGGTGATATTCTTGTATGAGTACTGCCCTAACACCACTCTTGTAAGCATCAATCTCAATTGTAAATTGTTTGTTGAAATCTGGAAATTTCAGAACTGGTGCTGAAACCATGGCTATCTTTAGTCTTTCAAAACTGCCCTGAACTAGTTCACTCCATTTGAAGCAGTCTTTTTTTAATAAATCAGTCATAGAGAAACTATCTCGGCATAGCCCTTAATAAACCTTCTATAATAACCAGTCAACCCAAGGAATCCTCTAAGCATTTTTAAATTTTTAGGAACTGCCCAGTCTACCATGGATGTAATCTTATCTGGATCTGGGCGTACCCCCATCAGATTTAATTATGTGGCCTAGAAACCCCATAGATTCTTGCCCAAAGGAACATTTAGATAATTTTGCCAGTAATCTGTTTTTTCTCAAGGTCTTAAATACTGACTTGAGATGCTCTAGATGGTCTTGTAGGGATGCACTGTATACTAGTATGTCATCAAAGAATATTATAACAAACTTCCTCAAATATTTGGCAAAAACTGAATTCATCACAAACTGAAAAGTTGTTGAAGCATTTGTGAGCCCAAATGACATCACTAGAAATTCAAAGTGACCTTGGTGGGTCCTGAATGCAGTTCTTTCAGTGTGTGGAGGATGTACTCTGATCTAATGAAACCCATACCTTAGATCTAACTTTGAGAAAAATTTTGAACCCTTGAGTTCACTAAGAAGCTCATGAACAGTTGGAACTGAGAACTTATCCTTGATGATTAAGGCATTGAGTGTCATATAGTCCACACATAACCGGTACCCCCATCTTTTTTTTTGACTAACAATATTGGAGATGAGTAAGGACTAGTACTAACCTTAATAATTTCCTAGTTTAGTATCTCAGTAATCAGTTTCTCAATTTCAGATTTTTGAAACTGAGAATATCTGTAGGGTCTTACTTACATTCATAGGATTTGAATTTGGTTCGAGATGGATATAGTGATCCCTATCCCTCTGAGGTGAAAGACCATCGGGTGATTCAAAAATATCATAGAATTGTTGCACTATTTCAGTCAATTCTTTGTCACTGGAATTTAAAACACCTATCTCTGAAACATCATCTACCTTCTTCATATAGCATAGGTAGCCTTCTTGGGTGGATGCAATTAAACACTTGAATTGTGTTGATGATAATGGATCTTCTAATATCCATGGACAGCCATACCATGTTATTGTTTGTTTGTTTCTTTCAAATTTCATCCAAAGCTGGACAAAATCGAAAGTGGCAGATCCTAGAGTTTTTAGACCTTGAATCCCAATTACCATATTTGATCCAGCCATGGGCAGTAAAAATATGTCCATTTTCACAGTTGTATCTTGGATTTTGATCTCCACATCTTTACATACTCTGTCACATGTAAGCTTCTCACTACTTCATGTTGAAACTTTGAAAGGCACAATTACATGTATGACTAGTTTTAATGCATTGGCTACTTCCACTTGCATAAAGTTATGAGTAGATCCTGTATCCACTAGTACACTAATGCATTGGCATTTAATGAAACCATCCAATCTGATTGTATTTGAATTTATGTGACCTTCAAAAGAACATAAAATGATTTCAGTTTGGTCCCCTTGAATGATCTGAATATTTAATTTCCTCAGGTTCCTCATTTTCAACCTCAACCTCATTATCATCTTCAATCTCCCAAAAACATGACTGATCAGCTGACAATCTGAATATCCTTCCCTTGCATTTGTGGCCAGAGATGTACTTGTCATCGTAATTAAAACACAATCCTTTGGCTGTCCTTTCTTTTCTTTCAGTAGGAGATAATCTTTTAAATACAGGAGTTGTTGTGGTAGTTTCTTTTGTAGCTGAATCAGTAGGGTCAGCCTTGGGGCTGAATGATATTAATTTAGGATTCTTTGGGATGTAAGGCTTGTAACTTCCTCCTTTAAACCCTGGTGTTTTAGATTCCACCATCAATGAAAACTCAAATACTTCATGGATATCGACTGGTCTGTCTTTCAAAACTTCAATTTGAATCTCTTCTTTAAGGCCTGAGATGTACATCTCCAATATGAAATATTCTGGAAGCACTAGTACTCTGGTACACAATTCTTCAAACATAGCCTGATATTCAGCTACAGTCCTTTCTTGCCAGAGTTTGCTTAGTTTTCCCCCGGGTAGCTTGTAGTGCCAAGTGGTGAATTTTCTGATCACAGCATCAACAAAATTTTTCCAAGTAGATAGCATGTTTCTTGCTTCTAACCAAGCAAACCATTTTTTTGCTATACCATCGATGAAATGACACAATTACAAGTTTTTGATCCTCTGGGATCTTATTGAAAATAAAGTACCTCCTTACAGAAAATAACCATCCTTCTGCATCTTTCCCATCAAACCTTGGCATATTGACTCTAATATGTTTTGTCGGGGTGTAGGCATCATTGTCAAGGATGCAACTAGCATAGACTGATCTGTCTAGATCAACCATAGATTGATGAAATTGGTGATTAGTGGTTCTTCTCGGGCTGGAGTCTTTAAAATCAATCTCCACTGGAATATTTTCAGGAGGCTTCCCTTTAATTGCAACACAAACTTCAGCTATTTGTTTGCTTAACTCCAAGATATTATTGTTAATTGTTGCTCTAAATTCACTCATGTCCTTAATCTGAGACATTTGCAGATTTTGTAACCTCTGAAAATTTGGATTATTAGATAAATCCGTTGGTGGCATCTTGAAAATAAGAGTTCAAATATTGAAAGCACCAATGATATGAGACTAACTCGAAAATTCCCCAAATAGAACAACCCAACCTGATGGATTGAGATGCCTTAGAGCCAAGATCGGAATCTTGGGTGTCCAAGGTGCAAGCAGCGGGATTAAATCCCTGAAATTAAGCTTTAGCCCGGATAGAGGTATTTGCTGTTAAGCAACCTGTCCGAGGACTCAATGCGGCGAATGTTGAACGAGATCCGGTGATCGACGGAGATGGAGATGGAGGCGGGCAGGTACTCGACGATTTTCGGATGTAGGGTTGGAGAGGGTTACGACAAACATCAGTTTGATTCAATCGATAAAGATTTCCAATGATTGGAAATGTTTTTAATACATCTGGACTTAAATGTTGGTGAGACATGCCTGATTATGGCAGTCACTCTCAGCAACCCTTTCAACAAGGACTAAGGTTTCGTCGCTTTACGCCGGACCCCCGGAAGGCTCCCACGGTGTGGAAAAGTTCATCGTCCAAATCGCCGAGTTAACCCGTAAATCGCCGATTGGACTACCAAGTCGCCGACTTTAGGGATAAGTCGCCGAGTTAGGGCCCAGATCGGCAGTATGGTAAACTGCACATCTCGCTCCTGGAAACTCGGCGAGTTTACCCTAAATAGGCGATTTCCATACCTGAATCGTCGATTTACGACCGTTACTCACCGCCAGCCAACGCCATAAATGCTCCCATATATGGCAATAGGCGTGATGTCCGCCTTTGATCACGCCATCCGAGACCCTATAAAAAGGGTCCCAAGGGGACACACAAAGGCACAACACAAGTTCCACTCTCACCAGAGCATCACTAAGAGAATCGCTGATTCTCACTAGAATCGCCTATTCTCTACTTGCAGGTATTTGACGTAGAGCGCACGTCGTGGACTACAGAGCCTCCGGCATCACCTCGCACCACCGCGAGCCCTAGTAGCAGATTCAGTGCTTCATCAGCTGACGCCGTCTGTGGGACTACCGAACCACCGGTATCCCGTCGTAATCGTAATTTTTTTTGCAAAGTCCGTCTTGAGCTTTCCCGGAGGGTTCGCCAACTTTGTCAACTAAGTCGCCGATTTAGATCGACAATAGCCGATTCTCGCCTCAAGTCCGATTTATTCTTAAATAGCCGACTTAGCCTTGAAAATCGCCCGATCCGGAATATCGTCTGCTAAGCTAAGAGTGTTGTCCACGATCCTTTTCAAGAAAGACCCTAAAAGGCAAAATCGTCGATTTAGTCCCCTAAATCGCCGATTTTCTTTAGTTTCTTGAGCAAGCTCGGTCAAGTTACCTATTTCGGAACTTCCCCGCTTTTGTTACTATGGCCATCATCAAAAAACAAAAGCACCCTTACGCCACAAGAAGTAAGGGTAAAATGCCAGCAATCGAGCTGGAGCAGGGCGAGCAGTCTCGACCAAAGAGACCCGACAATGCTCAACCTGACCAAACAAACTCGGTTCCTCCACACGTCGAGGAACACATGGTACCCAAGGATCCTCCCACTTTGGAAGAAAGGTTATTCAACTTTATGGACAACATAGAAAGGAGGATGACTAACCTCGAGCAAGTGAGGAGTCAAAGGACCATCATCCGTGAAAGAGCGGATGAATCTTAGTCCATTTATTCTCCATTTGCGGAGAAAACCAAACAGAGTTTCCGTCTTAAAACAAAGACGGGACCCAGTAAGAATCGCTCTGAAATGACTCTTACCACTCGGTTTGTGGAGGATCTTCGTCGGAAATTGGCCAACGACCCAGCTGTCGGCAATCCGCACGAGATCCTAAGGATCAAAAGTGCTCCTCTTCACGAGGGCCTTTTGAGGGGATCTTTCCCACCCACCTGGCGGGTACCCAGGATTGAAGCGTACGATGGTTCAAGTGATCCAAAAGATTACGTGAACCTCTACCTTAATATCCTGGAACCGCAAACCATCGATGATAGACTGTTGTGTCGGGCATTCCCCGACACTCTCAAGGGCAGTGCTATCGATAGTTCTCCGGTCTGCCAGCTGGCTCAGTCACCAGCTTCGCAAACATCTCGTCAAAGTTTATCGTCCAACAAGTGGGGATAATAAGGATTAAACACAGTGCCAACGCACTTCTAGCACTTCGACAGGATAAGTTGTGACTTCGGGATTACACGATCAAGTTCACTACAATGATGACAGAAGTGAATGATCTTATCCCAAGTGTGGCCATAGCGGGATACATCAGAGGATTGGTACTCTTCTTCCCTCTGGCCCAAAATCTGTCTCCATAAAGTGGACACTCTGTCCGACCTCTTCCAACGCGCTCAATCGTACATTGAAGTGAAAGAGGAGGATGAGAACAAGCTAGCTGAACTTGGGACTCCTAGCTTCAAAAAACAAAAATTTGAGAGGAAGGGGTACACTGGAATGAACAATTTCAATGGCACCCCTGGTAGGTATACTAACAACAGGGCTGAAACTTCCAAAAAAAGTGGAGGCCTAGGCACGATAATAAGGTGTACCAGACCATAACCAGCCAATTGCCAAAGGGTGCATCTCAACTGTGGAGAAAAAACACCCCGCTTACAATCAACAAAGGCGAGCTGTTTGAGAAGCTAAAGAACCGAGCAGATCTGCCTGCTCTTCGTTTTTTAGACCTTGCAACCAAAGGTAGCCGCACACAAACTGGAAAATACTGCAAATTCCACAAGGACCACGGCCACCTGACGGACCATTGCAGGGAATTCTCGTCTTTTGTCGAGCAATTGATCTCAAAGGAAGAACTTGACAATTTCGTCAAGAAATCCCGAGGACGGGACAATTGCAAATCTGACCCAAAGAGGAAGCGCCCACGCTCTCCTTCGTCAGATAGTGACAACAGCGAGGATCGCCAATGGAAGACCATCAATATGATATTTGGTGGTGGATCCGTTGGCCAGAATAGAGGATATGCCCGAAAGGTGCTGATGTCACAATCAACACCTCGAGACAACGGAAAACGGATCCGCGAGGAGAAGTCAATATACTTCTTCGAAAAGGACATGGATGATGTCCTGCAACCTCACGAGGACCCACTCGTGATCCAAGCAGACATCGGTCCCAATTCCTGAGTCGAGAGGATGATTGTCGACAGCGGCAGCTCTGCGGAAATCCTCTATATGGACACTTTTACCAAGATGGGCCTTAAAAGGGAGGAGCTATCTCCCTGTAAGGAAGCCATCTATGGTTTTACTAACATCGCCGCCCCAGTTGCCAGTGTTATTGATTTAAATGTCTCCATCAGTTCCAAGCGAGGGAGGGTTAGCCGAACATGTCATTTCATAGTGGTGGAGGTAGAATCCACTTTTCATGGCATATTCGAACGTCTCTTTATCCACGGAATCCAAGCAGTTCCATCTTCTTATCACCAATGCATGCAATACCCAGTGAACGGGTTCGTTGCAACCGTCAAAGAATCACAAAAGGATTCTAGACAAGGGTATAAGAATGCAACCCAGCTGACCAGGCTTAACAACATGCTCGTCCATGCCCCACCCGACATTGGGGAAAGGGAGAAACTATAACCTGTGGACGAGACTGAAGTATTTCAGCTGGAGGGGGGACAAGTGGCATTAGGGAAGGGGTTACCCTCTGACTTAAGAGCCAAGCTTGTGACTGTCCTGGAAGAGCACCAGGACAGGTTCGTTTGGGAGGGTGAGGCACCGACACAGATTGCGTGTCAGATCATGACGCACAAACTTAACGTCGACTCATCCATTCCAGCTCGACGCCAGAAACGTCGAGTACTCACTTCTGACAGGCGAGAAGCAGCCAATGAAGAAATATCGAAACTCCTGAATGCTGGGCACATTCGGGAGGTTCGATATCCGACTTGATTGGCCAACCCCGTCCTTGTCAAGAAATCCAATGGCAAGTGGCGCATGTGCATTGATTTCACTGATCTCAATAAAGCATGCCCCCAAGGACAGCTACCCATTGCCGTCTATCGACGAACTAGTCGATGGAGCATCTGGTAACGAGTTTCTCTCTATGATGGATGCCCACTCAGGATACAACCAGATCCTGATGCATGAGCCTGATGAGGAAAAAACATCCTTCATCACGGACTCAGGGACATTCTGTTACAGAGTAATGTCATTCGGCTTGAGGAATGCTGGGGCTACATTCCAACGCTTAATGGACAAGGTTTTCGCGGACCAGATCGGGCGCAATGTTTCCTCTTACGTCGATGACATTCTAGTCAATTCGTCAAGCATGGAAAAACACCCTGATGATCTGAGAGAAACCCTTGATACATTAAAGCAATATGGAATGAAGCTCAACCCAGCTAAGTGCGCATTTGGAATCAAGGAAGGCAAGTTTCTTGGTTTCTATATAGGTCAGCACGGGATCAAACCTAATCCCGACAAAATCCAAGCTATCCTTGATATGGAAGCCCCCCGCATAATCAGAGAAGTACAAAGGCTGAACGGTCAGATTAATGCACTCAGTCGTTTTATATCACAAACGGCCGACAAGTGTAAACCGTTTTTCCAATTACTGAAAACTGCGGCTAAGGGTAATATCACTTGGACACCGGAGTGCGAGGAGGCATTTGATAAGTTAAAAATATATATGTCCTCGCTCCCCATGCTGACATCACCCAAAGAGGGAGAGGACCTGTACTTATACATAGCGGCCTCAGAAGAAGCCGTGAGTGCAGTCCTCGTCGCACAAAGGGACAAGGATCATGTCCCTATATACTACGATTCGAGGCGACTTCAAGGCGCTGAACTACGATATTCTCCTATGGAGAAGATCGTGTATGCGGTAATCCATGCTTGTCGTCGTTTTCGAGCCTACTTCTTAACGCACACGATCGTGGTTCTGACATCGTGCCCTTTACGTCGTCTACTTCATAAACCAGATATCTCTGGGAGGTTAACTAAATGGGCAATCGAGCTCAGTGAGTTCAACTTGGATTTTCGGCCAGCCACTGCCATCAAGGGGCAAGCTGTGGCGGACTCACATCATCCAACTTGACCCAACCTTGGGTTGTAGAAGTAGACGGCTCGAGTTGCAGCACAGGCTCAGGTATCGGAGTAAAAATCCATAGCCCAGATGGAAAAAACTATGAACACTCGATACGGCTTCACTTCCCGACTTTTAACAATGTCGCGGAATATGAAGCAGCCATACACGGCCTAAAGCTGTTAAGAACTCTCGGCGCTGAGAATGTCATGCTCTGCACTAACTCCCAGCTCGTAGCTCGGCAAACCACTGGTGAATTCGCTTGCAAAGAACCACAAATAACCAAATATGTGGAGGCAATGGTAGCATTCACCAAGCAGTTCGCTGAGTTCAGAATCGAGCAAATCCCTCGAATTCAAAATTCCCCCACCGATGCTCTGGCACGTTTAGCATCGGTCTGGGAGGGAGGGCAGTGTGAAATTTTAGTGGTCTCAATACTCCAGCCTACATGCCAAGTATTGATTGTTTCCTCTGACCCTCAAGAGGATTGGAGGCAACCAATATTGGCATTCATTCAGAATGGAGTACTTCCTGACAATAAAAGGGAGGCCAAAAAGTTAAAACATAAAGCGGAAAAGTACTGCGACATCGAAGGACTGCTCTACAAAAAATCCTTCGATAGCCCGTTGCTGCGCTGTTTGGCCAAACCAGATACAGATTAGATTATTCAGGAAGTACACGAAGGCTCGTGCGGACTCCATGAGGAAGGAAGAGCACTGGCCTTCAAAATCATAAGGCTGGGGTATTATTGGCCCACTCTAATGTTGGAAGCTCGCACTTACGTCCGCAAGTGCCGAGCATGTCAGTTGCACAGTCCCATGCAGCAGAAACCATCCGCGGACATGACTCCGATTATGAGCTCGATCCCGTTCGCAAGGTGGGGACTGGACATCGTAGGACCATTCCCACCTTCAACATCCCAGGCTCGGTTCATCTTTGTAGCAGTAGATTACTTTACAAAGTGGGTCGAGGCTCAGGCTGTAGCAAAGATCACTCAGGATGCGGCAGTCAAATTCGTCTACCGCTCCATAGTTTGTCGATTCGGAGTTCCCCAACACATTGTCACAGACAATGTCACATTATTCACAGGGGGGGAATTTTCAAGAATGTGCGAGGACCTAAACATAAAAATCCACTTTGCCTCTGTTTACCGACCTCAGGCAAACGGGCAAGTGGAGGTCACCAACAAGGCCATCGTACAGGGATTGAAAAAAAAAATCGAATCAGCTAAAGGGGTTTGGGCAGACAAGTTGTGCGAAATCCTATGAGCATATCGCACAATGAGTAAAAACCCCACGGGCAACACCCCTTTCGCTATGACTTATGGAGTGGAGGCAGTCGTACCGATCGAGATGAGTATACCAACATATCGAGTCTCGAAATACGACGAACAAACAAATGACCGAAACCTAGCTACAGAGCTAGAGTTGAGGGATGAAACCCGTGACGAGGCGAACCTGCGGAACGAATCGTACAAGGCAAGCGTATCAAGGTACCACAATCGCCAAGTACGTAAAAAAGTCTTCCTACCAGGAACTCTCGTCACACGGAAAGCTAGCATAACAGAAAGGAATAGACCAAGAAATAAACTGTCATCCAACTTTGAAGGTCCCTACATCGTCGAAGAGGAGATAAGGCCAGGAACTTATCGCCTACGACGATAGGATGGAACAATGGTTCCAAACACCTGGCACGTGGACAACATGCAACAGTACTACGCATAGTACTCATCGCATTACGTTTATTTTCTTTAATTTTCCTAGTATGTATCTTAGTCAATCATAGAATTCTCTCTTCATGTTATAACCCGCAAGGATACCCTAAAAAGTCTATTTTGTCGCTTCGGCCTCAGTAGATCAAGGATCCTTCCGTCGCTACGGCCCAGATGATCCTATCCCATATTGTCGCTTCCGCCTTGATGCGGATCAACAGTCACTCCATCACCATGACCGGAGTCAGACTACAATCTCAGGGTCCAAATCCAGGGTTAGTACGAACAAGTCCAATTTAGGCATGCAATGCTAGAATTGCGATCACAACCCTTATTCGCACGTGCGAATCAGGAATTAGTGGGTTTTACATCAATTTATCACTCAAACTATTTTCAACCCTAAAAGTTAATTTAGAAGTATAAATCATTTTCGAGTTTAACTAGCGACTGAACTACGATTCGTACAACCAAGCTTACGCCCGGAGCGGCTAAGTAGGGTTAGCAGAATCTAACTTACGTCCAGAGCGGTTAAATTACGATTTGTGAATTTAGTTTTAAGCTTAGGTGACAACTCCAAAATATTTATACAAAAAATTAACAAAGAAAAGCAAAATAGTTCATTGATTGATAAAAATATTACAAAAAATCCACTACAAAATTAAGTCTAGTCTTCTTCTTTCCTCGCTTCCCGAACATCGCCCTTT
This sequence comes from Zostera marina, assembly GCA_001185155.1. Lineage (NCBI taxonomy): Eukaryota > Viridiplantae > Streptophyta > Magnoliopsida > Alismatales > Zosteraceae > Zostera > Zostera marina. The sequence continues at coordinate 1,238,508 of LFYR01001978.1, forward strand.
ATCTTATCAAGAGCTTTTTTGTGCTTCAGCTGCACTTCAGGATGTTCTTCTAGCCACGCCATAATGTCATTCATGAAATTGGCAGGCGAGCTCGAAAACACGTGAGGACCGAAAAAGTTTGAGTCTTGAAGTTGGTCAGATTGACCATCTACTTCAAACTCCAAGTCCTTCATTTTCTCGGAAGAAGCATCTAGTTCTTCCCTCATCTTTCTCAACTCCTCCATGGATTGAGAGAAGCGGTCATTCAGATCCTTTCGCTCAGAGGTGGACTTAGAAAGATCTACTTGAAGCTTCTGAATTTGTGATTCAGAAGCCATCGCATTGCCAACCTCCGCACTCAGCTGCGTTTTCAGTTCTTCAATCTGTTTAAGAGCATCAGTGAGATGCAATTCAGATTCCTCTAAAGATTCACGTTCTTGGCGAAGAGTAGAAATCTCAAGTCTATGTGCGGCGCACTCTTTATTCTTCGCCATCATCGCTTTCTCATGCTCAGCAGCTTTTTCTTCCAATTTCTTGTTGTTTTGGAAGACTTTCGTCATCGACCACACTTCTTTACAGACAGCTTGATACTTATCATCAAGCTTATCATATTCTTGTTGGGATGGAAGTGTGTCGTTACATGACTACATCCCAACAGCAGCATTCGGCAGATACGCAGCCTACAAAAAAACAATTAGATTAGCACAAAAATAAATAAGTAAAATAAGATGCGAGTTTAGGTCACTTACAGTAGATAGAGCTTTCGTGAGCTCCTCTCGTATCCAATCTCCAGGCTTCGCCAATAATATCTTGGTTTCCCTCGATCGCACCTCCGCATCCGCAAACAGGCCTGGATAGTCAAAGGTGAATCGGAAAGGAGCAAACTCTGGTACCGACCTCAAGCACGATCCAGGTTCAAACGTGCCACGAGGACCAGATTCTTCAGTCTTCCTGATCTGAATCAACTTGGCACTACGCAACCTCACAGCCAAGTGAGGGAGCACCGCTTCGCGGTAGAGATGTGCCCCCTTCTTCTTCTTGATAGGCTTGCCAGAAGGATCTTCCGACTTCAGATAGTGTGTCACATCAGAGAAGGTAAAATCCTCACGCTAACACAAAGCGAAAGGAATCCCTTGACCACATTTGTAAGCAGCAAGAGCTGAGGAGATCTTCTTCACATCCTTAAGTTCCGCCTTGCTCAGTTCACAAGGAACGTCCAAGTGTACGCGCCGAGTGTTGGCCCAACCCTCTCGACTCCTGCGTACGAACACCGATTCGATAAAAAAGAACTCGCTCTTCCACTGCGGTCCGTAGTTGGAAGGGAGTTTGACGATCAGTTCACGTCCATAAAACCGCTTAGCTAACCCCAACCGACCAGATTCGGAAGCGAGAGCCTGGACAAGTTTGTAGAACCAGAAAAACAAGGCAGCGGTTGCAGGGATATTCAAACTCCAACAGATGTTGGAGAATCCTCTCAGATATATAAAGAAAGCTGCCTGCATCTGTGACAGCGACACGGCAGCTTGTAGAAACACTTCACTCATCAGCATAGGGATGGGTAACACGGAGAAGTGCCTGAAGTAGAGTCGGGGGATTGCTTGAAACCTCGCAGGAGGAAGGTTAGCAGGTTGATATTGCGACCCCCAAAATCGCAAGCGCCCAGAGATGCGTACCCCTCGCAGAATGTCTCGGTTTTCGCGTGCAGACATGACAGAAAATGGGTGCACGGTATCTGTTTGTGGTACAAGGGGAGCATTTAGAGAAACTTCTTCAAAGGACCTCTTGCTTGCGTCGCTTAGGGGCAGCAGTTTAATCTCACCACTCGGCAAAGTTTCACAGTAAGCGTAGCCGGTGTTGTTCTCAACTCCCTCACAGAAAGGAAGGTTTATGTGGTCTCCATCCTTGTCCACTTCAGTGGGAGGAGGAGGAGTCTTCGATCCTTCAGCCGGAACAGGTCAAGGTCAGCTTTGACCGCGGTCCAATTCTAATTCCTGATCATAGTCAAAGGGCTCAGAAACCCGTACACCCTCCGCTGTGGGGATGTGTGTATTTCCCAGACCCCCCATCCCATAAATAGGAGGAATGGAGGTACTACCCTCACCTATGTTTAGGATGTTTTCTTTTCCTTTTCTTACTCGGCCTCTCAGATTCAATAGTCGGCCTCTTGCCCAGGTCAGTAGAGGTCATCCCCTCAGTATGGGTGACCGGAACATCAGGTACCACGACTTGAAGGGGTACGCATTCTTCAACTTCAACCCCCGAGTTTTGGGGCAATGTCGGCGATTTAGATGTCAAACTCGCCGATGTTTTCTTAGAACTCGCCGATCCCAGATCAATTACTCGGCGAGGTCTCTTGAAAATGGGGACACCCCCCTTGCCTTTAATCGGCGACTTCCCAAGGGAACTCGCCGATTTAGGGGCAAGGATCGAGGGGATCTCACCCACTTCAACAGAAGGCCCGGCCACGACTTGAGCCTCGGAGTCTTTTCCCAAACTCGTCGATTTCTTGGTAGAACTCGGCGATTGCTCAGGAGTGAGCCCTAGCAACTCGCGTGCAGTGACACAATACCTAGCGTGCAGTGGCACAATACCTAGCGTCCGACTGTGCATCAACAGCCAGAATCTCCGACCCACCGCGCATAGGCGAGAGGATCGGAGACTCAACGGTGTTGATCACCGCCGCTAGGCTCTCATCAATATCAGTATGGAGAATGTCGTCGACCAGAGCTTCGGTCTCCGACATGGTAAGCTGAGGAAGTGTTGGTTGGTCTGCCATAGTCGGTGATAGTACATGGTCCAACACACAGACCAAAGTACTAAAAGACGTATCCCAAGATATCTAATACACATAGGAGGGGGGAGTACTGGTGATACAGTATCCCGAACCCGGTCACAACTTACCAGCAACTAGAAGTCTGGATAGCCTAAGATGAGTTGAGGTACCTATTCTAGGGTTGGGGAGGTCCCAAGTCGAATCCTAGGAAGATCGACTTTCCCAAGGATCGACTTCCCTGGGATCGACTTCTGAACAAAGTCTATCCCCAGGAAAGTCGGACCCCAGGAAAGTCGATCTCTGGAAAGTCGACCTTGGGCCCCGATCTGATCAGTTAGGTAGTTAGGCGGTTACTGCCCAAATGACCAGATTACCTCCTGATGAACCACGAAATCTGCTACCAGTAGGCTCGCGGGGTCGCGAGGAGGGCCGGAGGCTTTGGAATAAAATCCGCCAGCTCATAGTAAGGATCGCCGAGTTTGTAATAAAATCGCCGATCCAGGTAGGCAAACTTCAAAGTTGCTCACAAAACCACCCCGATGCCAAATCGCCGATTTAGAACATTAAGTCGCCGACTTGAGGTATCACATAGCATCTTAGGGGGGGAGTATCAAAAGCTCCTTTCAACGCAACAAAAGGAGAGTATCACGAACTCTCCACGACACTTCTGTCGCTTCGGCCAGAAGTTGTCGCAATTCGGGGGGAGTATCACAAACTCTCTCCGACACTCCTACCACTTCAGCCAGAATATGACACATTTTTATGCAGGTGTTAAAGGGGGAGTATCACAAGTTCTCCCGACATTTCTGTCGCTTCGGTCGGAAATCATCAAATTTCGAGGGGGAGTATCACAAGCTCTCCCGACATTTCTGTCGCTTCATCCGGAAATCGTCAAATTTCGAAGGGGAGTATCACAAGCTCTCCCGACATTTCTGTCTCTTCGTCCGGAAATCGTCAAATTTCGGGGGAGAATATCACAAGCTCTCCCAACATTTTTGTCGCTCCGGCCGGAAATCGTCAAATTTCGAAGGGGAGTATCACAAGCTCTCCCGACATTTCTATCGCTTCGACGGAAAATCATCAAATTTCGGGAGGGAGTATCACAAGCTTTCCCGACACTTCTGTCGCTCCGGCCGGAAGTCGTCAAAATGAGCACGGTAAATCTGTCGCTTCAGCCAGATTTATCAAGGATTGGTTCGAGCAAAAGGAGAATAGCACGAAAGGTAAAATCGCACGGAAAGTTCAATTAGTCAATAATAATATGCGTTTTAGACTGATCTAATTGTTTTGCAGGATATTTTCTTTTTTGCATGTATAATTCTGTCGCTTCGGCCAGAATCAGGTCTATCTTGTCACTTTGGGCTTGATAGACCAAAGATCATTATGTCGCTTAAGCCTTAATGGTCTCAACCCATCATTCCGCTTATTTGCATTGATGGGTTCACCGTCGTTGCGGACATAAAGTCGTTTTTGATCAGGGTGGACTATAAACATTAGTTCTATCGTTTTGACTAGAACTCAATTCTGTCGCTTCGGCCAGAATCAGATTCTGTCGCTTCGGCCAGAATCGAATCCATCTTGTCGCTCTGGCCTTGATAAACACAGAAAAGTCGCTCTCGATCAGGGTTAGACTATAAACACGTAGTTCCGTTGGCCTGGAACTAGATTCTGTCGGTTCGACCCGGCCAGAATCAATCCATTCTATCGCTTAAGCCTTAATGGATACGGAATCAGTACGTCACTGTGGGCGGAATGATTCGATCCCATCTTGTCGCTTTAGCCTTGATGCGGATCACACACACAACCTTGGTTGGGGGTGAACTGGCGATACACGCATGTTTCTTGTGTTCTCTTCAGGGGGGAGTACTGGTGAGACATGCCTGATTACGACAGTCACTCCCATCAACACTTTTCAACAAGGACTAGGGTTCCGTCGCTTTACGCCGGACCCCCGGAAGGCTCCAATGGTGTGGAACAAGTTCATCGTCCAAATTGCCGAGTTAACTCGTAAATCGCCGATTGGACTACTAAGTCGCTGACTTTAGGGATAAGTCGCCGAGTTAGGGCCCAGATCGGCAGTATGGTAGACTGCACATCTCGCCCCTGGAAACTCGGCGAGTTTACCCTAAATAGGCGATCTCTATATCTGAATCGTCGATTTACGACCGTTACTCGCCGCCAGCGCTCATATATGGCAATAGGCGCGATGTCCGCCTTTGATCGCGCCCTCCGAGACCCTATAAAAAGGGTCACAAGGGGACACTCAAAAACACAACACAAGTTCCACTATTACCAGGGGACACTCCAATCTTTGTTGTATTTATATTTAACCCTTAAGTTACTAATATATTATAAAATATATATTAAAATATTTATATTTAAACCCTAACTTACTAAAATATTTATATTTAACTAACATGTATATAGCCGGGTCCAGCCTCGTCTGGCTAATCTGGACCCAGACCCAAGCCACTAATTGACTGGGTCCAGACCCGGGTCTTCGGGTCCAAACCCTTTAACATGCTCAAAATTGGACCAGGGCCTAGACCCATTTACACCTCTGCCTATAGTTATTATTTTACCTTTATTCTTTTTTTTGGTATAATATTTTATATAAAACTTAAAGAGTTTTATATAAAAATATTTTTTTATATATAAAACTTAAAGAGTTTTATATAAAAATATTTTTTTATATATAAACGTAATTAATTAATAATATAATATTATATTATATTTTGGTATTCGTGTTGTCAATTTAATCGTGTCGTGTTTTTAAAAATAAACACTAAATTGACACTATTATTAATTGTGTCAAAACTTTCGATATTAACCTGACACTATTATAAACTTATTGTGTTCGTGTCGTGTTCGATTTTTTTACGAATCGTTTCTGTTATTGTCACCTCTAATTTTATGGGTGAAAATTTTATATAGAACTTAAAGGGTTTTACATAAAAATATTATTTTATCCCTATTACCTAAACGATAAAATAGTTAATTAATAATATTATATTATATTTTCGTATTGTCATGTAATCGTGTCGTGTCGTATCAACTATCAACTTGCGTTTCATGTAATCGTGTCATGTCGTGTCGTATTTTTAAAAGCAAACACTAAACCAATAATGTCAAAATTTTCGACATTAAACGGATACTATTATGAACGTGTTTTTGTGTCGTGTTTTTAGAGGTAAATATTAAACTGATACTATTATTAATGATATCAAAACTTTCGACATTAAACAGACACTATTATGAACATTTTGTCCGTGTCGTGTTTTTTTACGAATTGTGTCAGTTGCCAACTATCTATTATTAATGCAAAGATGCTATGAAATTAAGCAAATGATTGACTGATATCCAAATATAAGTTTGTGGGGCCAAATTATAATAAGTTTGCTATATTTATATTTTTATTGTACCAAAGATAATTCTAACTACATTAATTGGGGGTGTAAATGACTGACACTACTGGCTGGTCATGAGTAAGATTAGGGGTGTAAATGGACAGGGTTTGGGCTCGGATCCAGACCCATGAAGAACACTAGACACATCTTGCCCATCGGATAGCCATCTTTCCTGCCAGTATTATTGAGGAAGAGACCCGATCCTAGTAGCAAAGGAGTTAAGGAGTCAAGTTGCAATAGTTCAATATTAGTTAAATGCTAGTTAAATACTAACTAAAGTTGGTTAATAAATGATTGTATATAAGGACAGCAATGAAATGGAATAAACGGTTGAGTTTTGGAAAGCTAATTGTGACTTGGACTAAATTGTAATATGGTATTAGAGCGAAAAAAATTAACTCGTTACGATGTTCACCTGCAACCTCCTTGCCCCGACGTTCATGGCATTCCACGACGATGTCATACCCGGCAGTGCTACGGCTCAGGTGAAGATATCGTCAAACTCAAGCATCAATGTGCAGAGCGACTCTCTGGGAGCAATTTCTATTAAATGATAATGTCGGTGATTATGCGCCGACGGCGAGCTAATTGAAGCTTGTTTCTGCCGGAATTGGCCGGCACAGGAGAGAAGAAAGAAGAGGGAAGAACTTAGGGCTAAATGTGTTAAATGTCACCAGATAGCCGTAAGTTCGAGTGTAATTAAGAAAATATGATTTCATTAATTTTCAGTAATTAATTACAACACTAATATGTTTTATTTATACTAATTTACAACAACAGATTTATTTAACTCTATTTCACTAATGGACCAATTATATTACAGACTCAGCCCACTCGTTTAATATTGGCCCAATTCATAATATTGAAACTTTTGCAGTGATGACCCTCGACTTCATTAAATCCTTTCTCTGAGTCTTGGTCATTTTATCTGCACAGTAAAACTTGATAACAAATTAGTAAATAGAGTTATAAGTGTTATTTATTATAACTAGGTCCTGTGAGAGTTAACACAGATTATTTAACTTAACCCTCACTCAAGCCTTGGAATATATATTAAGTATTCCAAGATTGGAGTGAGAATTCGTTATTTCTCTGTCTCCTAGAGCTTTAGTTAGAAAATCAGCTAATTGGAATTTAGTTCCTACTTGTTTTATAAATATCTTGCCTTGATTTATCATTTCCCTTATAAAGTGACAATCTATTTCTATATGCTTAGTTCTCTCATGAAAAACAGGATTATTTGCCAAGTATATGGCAGATTTGTTATCACAAAAAACTTCAGTTGGTGTTCTTATTTTAATTTTTAACTCATTCATTAGTTGATGAATCCATGTGGTTTGAGCTATTGCTCTGTATTCAGCTTCACAAGATGACCTAGCCACTGTGACTTGTTTCTTAGTTTCCCATGAGATCAATGAATCCCCCAACATTATACAAAAACCTGTTAAGGATTTTCTACTTATTTGACAAGATGCCCAATCAGCATCACAATATGCTTGTAATGCCATATCTTGCCTTTTGTTATATATTAGACCCTGACCAGGTGCATTTTTAATGTATCTAACTAGCTTGAACAAAGCTTGAAGATGCACTTCTTTTGGCTCATGCATAAATTGGCTTAACCAATTTACTGGAAAGCTTATATCTGGTCTTGTTATGTTTAGATATATAAGTTTTCCTACAATTTTCCTATAAAAGGTTGGATTTTGAATTTTTGATGACTTATCATTTTTAAGGTCTATATGTCTTTCCATAGGTATTAAGGAGGGTTTTGCTCCTGAGAAACCACACTCCTCTAAAATTCTTAGAGCATATTTCCTTTGTGAGAGGTATATTCCTCTTTCAGAGTATGAGACCTCAATTCCTAGAAAATAATTTAGTCTTCCTAGGTCTTTTAGTTTGAATTTATTCTCTAGCTGCACTTTAATTATGGAAATTTCTAATTCATTGTTCCCAGTTATGATAATGTCATCTACATATACTATAAGATATGATATATTCTGATTTTTTTCTCTTATGAATAGAGAGTAATCAGATTTGGCTTGAATGAAACCCATATCCAAAAGAACCCCTCTTAATTTCTCAAACCAACTCCTTGAAGCTTGCTTCAGCCCATAGAGTGATTTGTTTAGTTTACACACTCTTTTATCTCCTTTGCATAGAAGACCTTGTGGTGGTCTTAGATAAACCTCTTCATGTAATTCACCATGAAGAAAAGCATTATTTACATCTAGTTGATATAAATTTCATTTTTTCATAGCTGCTATAGCTATTATTGTTTTAATTGTGACCATCTTAACCACTGGTGCAAAAGTTTCAAAAAAAGCAAAACCTTCTTTTTGTGTAAAACCTTTGGCTACCAATCTTGCTTTATATCTTTCTATGTCTCCATTTGGTTTATATTTTATTTTATAAATCCATTTTGATCCTATGGATTTTCTATCCTTTGGAAGCTCATCTAGAGTCCATGTGTTGTTTTCATTAAGAGCTTTCATCTCTTTTTGCATTGCATCAACCCAATTTGGGTCTTTTGAAGCTTCTTCAAAAGAGTTGGGTTCATCATGTACTGTTATTTGTTTTAGAAAATATTTTTGTTGTTTGCTAGTTTTATGATAAGATACATGATTGCTCATGGGATATTTTGGCTCATGATAATCTTTTTCATTTTCAAGATAATAGTCTTGAAAATGTTTTGATTTAATTATTTTCCTACCATGAAAACTAACTTTTTGATTTATTTTATTTTGGAATGATTTATTCCCTGATTGACTGTCTAGAGAAACTGAGTTATTCTCTGGTTGGACTGTATTCAGTCTATTAGCTTCTAAAATTTCAGAAGAATTTTGTTCTGAATTATTCAGAGTGTCCAGAGTATTTTTGTTTAAGTTTTGTTGAAGAGAGGAGTCTCTTTGGTTGATGTTCAGATCACCTATTTGGGTGTCCAGAGCATCTTTGCTTGTTGTCTCAAAATGAATTTCTTTTGAGTTTTTGTTTGGGTTTTTGTTTTGACAATGAGTTTTGGATAGAGTATTCTCTTCTCTTGATTCTAAGGAGAATTCTTTTGAATTGTTATTTTCTTTTGAGTTACTATCCAAAATGTTGTTGTCCAGATCATATTGGACTGCATTATTGTTTAAAAAAACAGAAGCTCTTTCTTTTGAGTTTCTGTGTGGTTGGCCAGATCTAGTATCCAGAGAGATGCTTAAATCCTCTTGGTTAATGTTTTGAGTTTGTCCATTATTTGAGCTAAACTGTTTTTGATTTGTCTGAACATTGTTATCAGATATTTGACTATTATTTTGGGTTTGATGCAGATTTTGTGCATTTGTATAAGGATTGCCATTAAGCTGATTATTTTCAGCTAATTCATGTAGTCTTTCTTCTACTGAATTTCTTTCATGTATATCAAGGGGATTTAAGCTATTTTGATCTTTATAGGGCTGTTTTTTCTGAATTTTGAGTCTGAATTGACTCATTTTCTTTTTCATTTTGAGATTTAGATTTTTCTTTATGATCTGAATGTTTATTTCTCTTCTTTTTATATAGATCAGGCATGACTGAATCTATATTTTCAGAATTCAATATCTTTAATTTTTCAGATGTTTGAAATTCTGATTTTTCATTTGAAGAGTGATTATTTTCAGATCCTGTTTTGCTCTTGTTTTTTATTTTAGGTTCATAGTATTTATATATGATGCTATTATATATATTCTCATATGATCTATTATTTTGTACTTGATCTTGATGATCTTTGAACAAATTATCTTTAAAAGGAAAAATGTTTTCTCTAAAAATTATATTTCTAGAAATATGAAACTTTTTGGTTTTTATGTCTAATACCAAATAGCCTTTAGTATTAGAAGGATATCCCATGAATATACCTTTGAATGTTCTTTGAGAAAACTTATGTTCTCTAATATTAGTTGTTGCATAACATAAACATCCAAAAATTCTCATTGAGTCATAATTGGGTGCTTTATTATTAAGTATTTCATATGGAGTTTTATTCTCTAACACTTTGGATGGAATTCTATTAACTATATGAGTGGTTGTTAATATGCACTTTCCCCAATATATTAGAGGAATTTCTCCTTGAAAATGTAGAGATCTAGCCACCTCTAGTAAGTGCTTATGTTTTCTCTTAACAATTGCATTTTGTTGAGGTGTATATAGGCAAGTAAGTTGATGAGTTATTCCATATATTTCTAGAGTTTTTTTAAAAGATGTGAGGTGAATTCACCTCCATTATCACTCCTTATGATTTTGATATTTTTGTTAAAAAGGTTTTTAACTCTAACTATGAACAATTTGATTTGTTCTAGGGCCATGGCCTTTGTTTTTAAAAGAAAAGTCCAAGTGACCCTACTTAGATCTTCCACAATGGTCAAAAAATAAGAAAAACCATCATGTGTTATAATTGGGAATTTACCCCAAACATCTATATGAATTAGATCAAACAAACCCTTTAATTTAGACAAGCTTTTTTTATATTTCAATTTATTCTGTTTTGCAAGTGGACAAACAAGACAACTATCTTTAATACTTGAAAGATTTTTATTTATTGAAGTAGAAATATTCAAAACTGTTTTACATCCTTTATTTTCAGAATTTAAAATACAGTTGTTTTTAGCATTTATACTCTCAGTCTCAATTAATATCCTTATTTTGTCTGCTGAGGTATACCCTAGTCTCTTGTGCCAGGTCTTAAGGTCTATGGATGAATTGGCAGAGTCAATTTGAGGCTTGAGGAAGTAAAGCCCATTTCTACACTCACCCTGCCCAATCACTTTCCCTAACCTGTTTTCCTGAAAATCACATCCATTTTTGTTAAAATTTAAATTTAGATCTGAATCACTTGCTATTTTATTCAATGAAATTAGATTCACTTTAAACTATGGAATGTATAACACATTCTTAAGAATGAGATTTTCAGAAATTGTTATATCTCCAACTGATATAACTTTACACACCTCCCCACTAGGAATGGTCACATAATGATTATATTCCATTTTGGGAGTGTTATCAAAAAAATTAGGGTTTCCAGTCATATGTTGGGATGCCCCAGTATCAATTATCCATTTATTTTGATAATTTGAGTTATTTGAAAAAAAAGAAAAATACATACCTGTGGATTTACTTAGTAAATCCTTGAGTAGCAGTATCTCCTCACTGTTGAGATTTGGTATATTTGCTGAGGTACTTGCTTGATTTGCAGTATCTTTGTTTTTCCTGTTTTTGTCCTTCTTATCTTTAGGAAAACCTACTAAATGGAAACAGTTTTCCCTAACATGTCCAAAATATTTGCAATTATCACAATAATATTTTGTGTCCAATTTCTTTCCATTCCTGCCATATACCCCTTTTTTCTTGAATTCTTCTTTCTTTTCTTTTTTATCATTACTCTTACTCTCTTAGCAAGCATAGCTGTAGAACTACCTCCTACCTTTTTTTAAAAATTTAATTTTTGTTTTTCCTCTTGTATAACTAGTGAAAAAACTTGGTTCATTGAGGGTAGTTCAGAATAGGCTAGGATCTGACTTCTTATGGTCATAAAGTCCTCATTGAGGCCTAATAGGAACTGATGAGTCCTATCTTTCTCTAACTTCCTTGTGTAAATGGGTGCACAAGTTGTGCAAAATTTACACTCAGGTTTTTCTATCTCTATGTATTGATCCCATAGAGATTTAAATCTATCAAAATATACTGAAACAGAACTGCTAGCTTGATTTAAGGTATTAATTTCATACCTTAGCTGACTTGTTTTGGGGGCATTCTTCTGTTTATACCTTTCTTGAAGCTCAGCCCATGCTTCATAAGCAGCCTCTGTGTGAATTAAAGTGGATGCTATTTGGGGACTTACCCCATTGATGATCCAAGAAAGTACCAACCCGTTCACCATCTCCCAGTCCTCAAACTCATCTCCTGTCTCTTCTACTGGCTTCTTTATTTTGCCATTTATGAATGCTGTCTTTTTCCTTGAAACTAATGACAGCTTCATAGAATTGGCCCAGGCAACGTAATTGGCTTCACCAGTTAGCTTGTCTGAGACCATTTGAGCTCCTGGATGATCTCCAGCTGATAAAAAAAATGGTGATTTTTTGGAGGCTTCTTGTTTGACATACTTTGTTTTCTCTCTTATTCACTAATCTTCTTCTCCTTCTTCTTGTAGCTCTAAAAAATCTGTTGTCCTCTTCAGATGAAGTCGTTGCATATTTTAACGCTCTTCCTGAAGATTCTTGAGACTCTTCTTCACTGCCAGAGTTGTTCACAAATGCGGAATTTGTATCTAGGTTAACGTCGTTCCCTACTGATACCATATTAAATGATAATGCCAGTGATTATGCGCCGACGGCGAGCTAATTGAAGCTTGTTTCTGCCGGAATTGGCCGGCGCAGGAGAGAAGAAAGGAGAGGGAAGAACTTAGGGCTAAATGTGTTAACTGTCACCAGATAGCCGTTAGTTCGAGTGTAATTAAAAAAATATGATTTCATTAATTTTCAGTAATTAATTACAACACTAATCTGTTTTATTTATACTAATTTACAACAACAGATTTATTTAACTCTATTTCACTAATGGACCAATTATATGACAGACTCAGCCCACTCGTTTAATATTGGCCCAATTCATAATATTGAAACTTTTGCAGTGATGACCCTCGACTTCATTGAATCCTTTCTCTGAGTCTTGGTCATTTTATCTGCACAGTAAAACTTGATAACAAATTAGTAAATAGAGTTATAAGTGTTATTTATTATAACTAGGTCCTGTGAGAGTTAAAACAGATTATTTAACTTAACCCTCACTTAACCCTTTTAAGTAGTGATTCTCTTTTAATTCCTTTACCTCGAACGTAGACGATTCCAGCTTCCGGCGATTCCAGCTTCCGGCAATTCCAGCTTCCGGCTTCCATCCGGCGAACGTCGACCACCATCTTTGAAGTTATTTGAAACTCAGGTTAGATTCCACAACCCCTCTCTGTCATTGTTTAATCAATATCTTTGGGTTTTCCATTTTCGATTTGAATTCTTATTTTCCCCAATTCTTATAAAAATTCCAGCTTCCGATTTGAATTGTTTTAATGGAGATTTAATTCTTATTTTCCCCAAATAGCACATGTACATATACATAATAGAATTTGGAAGATTTCTCATATAGAGATTATTTGGAAGATTTCTCTGTTATTTCTCTGTTATTTGGAAGATTTCTCAAATAGCACATGTAAATATTTTCCCCAAATATAAAGATTGATTAAAAAAAAACAGCCAAATCATCTCAAATATAGAGATTGAGGGAGTCTTTTGTGTAGTGAATTTGGAAGATTTCTCATAATAGAAATCTTAGAGGAACATAAATCCAAGCATAATACTTAGAGTAACTACATAATACTTATAATAGAAACTTATACATATACATATAACTGCCTTTTGTTTTGTTGGATCTAAAAGCATATACTAAGCCATGGGAAAATGATAAGTGTTGGTTATTTTTAAGTTTCAATTTCTGTTTCCGACATTCCCCATTTGAAGTTTCAATTTCTGTTTTTGTTCTTGACTCTATTCTTAATAGTTGTTCTTGATTATTCTATTCTTGATTCAAGAGCATCATCCCTATTCCGTTCTTGATTCTATTCTATTCTTGATTCATTTGTTTTTCTTTTTTTCTGTCGACTAAATCTATGCTGGGATGCTGGTCATGGAATAAATCTCTAAGGGATTTACCCACTAATTGAAATCGAGACGTTGCTGGTCATTATTTACCCACCAATTGAAATGAAGATAAATGAGGACATGATTTATGTGCTCTAGGTTATTATCGATATCAATTGCTTAATATCGATACTTCCTGTCTAGGTAATAAGTATAATGTGTTCTAGGTAATAACTAATAATAATTACCCTATTAACCTTAATGGATGATTCTTTTTTTATTAAAGATTTGAATATCTGAATATGCAGTCTGTCTGAAATTATAACGTATCTCAAGGAAGATTAAGATTAGCCGAGATTTTGATGCGTTAGTGGTGGATGGAGCAGGTGTGAAATCGGATGTCGAGAAGATCAGAGAATCTGCTATTGCCGGAGACCTAGTTCTTGAATTGGAAACCGACGACGAGCGAAGTTCGTTCAACGACGCCGGACCGGGTTCAATCCGGAGAAGCTCGAGAGTGAGCCGTGCACCCAACTGGACGAGAGATTTTGATTTAGGGGTTTCATCCTAAATTCAGTTATGGGGATAATTGCTAAAGGACCCTGAAATGTTTTAAAATTTCAAAGCCTGTAATAGGAATAAATAGAATTTTGAAAACGTTTTATTTTTTTAATGAATTTTAATATTACAACTTCTACATCCATCCATCTTCCGTTCAACAAATCCGGCACATAGCCGAGTACAATCATCTTCAACTCCACTCCTCGATCTCGTCCTCCGGTTCTCTCGATCGCGATCACGCCGCACCGAAATCCGCTACCGTCTCTTGCCGAATTGAGCCCAGAACCAATCTGCTTAACAGCAAACGATTGGGAACGTTAAGACTCAATATCAGGAGTTTAGCTCCGCCGCTCGCTGCTTCGGACACCCGTGATTGACATCGCGGATTTGAAGCACCCCTGTCTACAGGTGAACCCGTTTCATTTGTAGAGATTCGACTTAGCTCGTATCAGATTTCCTCCGCTCCTTTCAGGTTCCTCCATGTTTACCATAACAAAAACATTCCAGTGTTGATAAACCATTGCTTCATTTCTACATTTGTGTGATTTCTTGTAACAGTGCTCTTTGAATCCCTATTCTGTAGTACGGATGATCTGTTTCATAATCATATCTTCACTTAGATGAATGCCAACAGTTTTTCTTGTATTGCGCTCCTTCCATATATATGCTCCAACTAGCTACTGATAGAAGTGTTCAATGAATTCCCTAGATGGAAGAGTTGACTTTTAATTTATCAATTTTAGCACTCATAGAACTGAAGTTAATGCAACTGTTTTGCTGAATTAATCCTCCCAAAACCAGTAGACAGTTCCCGATTATATTTCTGGTGTAACGACATGAATAGAAAATATGATCGATTGATTCAACTTCTCTTCTACAGAGGTAACATAACCCATCCGACTGTAGTCCCCTAATTATGAGTCTATCGAGTGTTGACAATTTCCCCCATCTCATCCGCCAAAAGAAATTCCCAACCTTAAGGATCTTAGAAGCTCATATACCCCATGATAAAGGATCTCGATGGCCTCTCGGTCTAATTGTTTCATGAACATTTCTTAGCGAGAGATTGTTGCCACTGCCGACCCACTTAAGCCTCCCATCGACCCTGCATTTCATGTATTTTTCTGTTTCCTCTTTGTATTTTAGAGATGACTTCCAGATCACAGAATCACATTACTTAGATTCTATTTGGTCAAGTGAGCGATTTTTAATGTACCTTTTTTGTATCCATTTAGCCCATATACCGTCTTGGTTCCATGCTCGTCCTGTTTTCTCGATAATTGCGACGACCTGTAATTGTTTATGGTCCGCTATATCCAAGCCACCTTCTGATTTTGGATATGTCATAGATTTCCATGCAATTTCGCGTTGCTTGCCCCAAATGAAAGCGTATGAGATTGAATGGATTTTGTTGATGATAGACTTTGGTACCACCGAGCTTTGTAATATATAGTGGAGTTTGCCTCGGAAAATCCATTGAACCAATTGTGCTCTGCCCGCATATGACAACTTTTTACCTTCCCATCTTGTAAGAATGCTTTGTAGAGAGTTGATGATCGGATCGCAGTATGATGATCTCAGTGATCGACCTGTAATGGGGACCCCCAAGTATGTGAAAGGGAGATGATTGATTGGGAGCCCAAGTATGTCGGCCAGTTTTAGCTTATTAGGGACCCCCACTGAGAAGATAATGCTACTCTTAGTAGAATTCAGATCGAGACCGGAGATGTGGCAGAAGTTATTCAAAATCTCTTTGATCGTTTTTATTGATTTATCCGTGGCCCTGCAGAAAATAATAAAGTCATCGACATATGCAAGATTGGATTCAACTACTGCTCCTCCCATTATATAAACCTCTAATCTTTTATTCGAAACCGCCTGATCCAGAAGACGCGATAAAAGCTCTGTGACTGTGATAAACAGAAGAGGAGACAAGGGATCTCCTTGTCTCAATCCACGAGAGGCATGAAATTGCATTGTTGGCGAGTCTTCTGTTAGTGCGCTGAAGGAAGCCGTGCTGATACAAGTCTGTATAAGTTTCCGAAAGTGAATATCAAACCCCATGGATTCCAGTGTTACTAGAATTGCATCCCGTCGTACTGAGTCAAATGTCTTTCTGAAATCTAAAGATATAATAGCACTGTTACTCGTATTCTCTTGTTGAATCTCAAGTTAAACTAATGAGCAAGTCTTATGTTATCACTGATCCTCTTACCTTTCAAGAATTCAGTTTGATTGGCTGAAATAAACTTGGGGAGAAACTAGATAGAGGTTTTTTCTTTCATGTCAATACTAGATAGAGTCTTTAATTGTTAAATCAACTGATTTAACAATTCAACTGTTACAAATATACGAAATATTGACAAGTGAAAATAAGAAAGACATTAAAAATACAAATTTTAAACCTCCAATTGATCAAAAAACCGACAGATTCTTATTGAAGATGTTGACAAAGAGCATGAGAAAATTATTATAGGTATTCAAAGTTTGCTTTTAATAAAGTTTTTACCCATACCCGATCAAGCTATCCGGGATCCCTGACCCGATAATACTCTCGTGGTCTAAAAAATTTATAAACCCCAATTAAACCCCCTAAACTTAGCGTCCATTTCAATATCCGATTTTAACTCTCTCTATTCCCTTCTCTCTTAAGTGAAAATGGCGGTGGTTCGGCACTCTACAGTCGATGACGACTCCGGCTCTGATCCCATATTACCCTACTTGCGGTAGTCAAATTATCTTCCTGCTCAACCTTCTCTCTTTCTCTCTGTTTCTTTCTCAAGAATCTCAGTTTTTCTGCAGCTCCATTGGGAAGGCGCATCAAGAGTACAGTTTAGGCCCAGCAGACAACGAAACTAACTTATGTCGTTACAGGAGTTTACTCTGGAGTTGTGTCGACAGGTTTAAGGACGATCAACGGTACCGGGACGACCAAAGATTCTACAAAATCTTGATTCTTTATGTACGTGATTGATGATGTTTTTTTATTGAATTCTGCGTAAATCCAGATATTATTTTATTTTTATGCTTTTTGGTTGCTTCTGTTTCCTTGTTTATTTTTTTACTTTCAAACACACTGGATAATTTTTTTCTTTCTTGTATTAAATTTTAGGGGGATGCTACGCAAGATTTTAGAGAGGTGTTCGAGATTATGGAAAAGAAGGGGATTGGAATCAGAGAATGGTTTATATATGATTCTGCTGCTGCTTTTTACATTGCCAAAGGGGAATTGTTAGAAGCACAGAGGGTTTTTCTGCTTGGAATCTCAAGGTTCCCCTGCAACTGAAACAATGTTTTTTCTTTCTTTCTCATCTTGTTAACTTTTATCATGTTTTTTTTTTTGGTACAGGAAGGCAGAGCCAATTGATAAACTAAAGATGTCATATTCTCAATTTCTTCATCATTTGTCTAAAATACAAAATGATTTTCATCCTGGTCTAACGGCATGTTTATCTCATGTCATTCTTATGTTTCATTAACATGTATCAAAGATTTTATTGCATATATCATTACTATTACAAGGATAAAGCTAAAACAGTAGAGAATTCGTGATTTTTCTGCTCACGAGTGTAAGCAGAACTCACGATTTCTGCTCGCGAGGGCATCTGGAGGAACTCGCGATCTGCTCGCGGTCTCTGCTCGGGCTCTCCTGCTTGCGAGGGCTTTACACTCGCGACCTGCTCGCGTTTCTTCAGGAGGGATTTTCTGACGCGTTTTGCTGGAGTTTTCTGATCGTGTTTTTTTCTTTCTCTGGAGGGCCTATTTGCTCGCGATCTGGTCCAGGAAGGTTACTTGTGATTAGGAGGAGAAGGTAGTCCGCACTGAAAATACTCATTCCCTAGAGAGCCACCATAAAAATCTCCGGCGAGGCTCATCTGGCCGGAGAACCACCCCACAGCCTCTTTGTCCCTGGCCAAGGCAGAACACTATGAACTGGTTGCCTAGAAACTGATATCTCAGCTACCCGATCATCCATTGAGTTGTTTTTTCCCGGAGAAAGATGCCATAGAGCACACCAAAAGAATGCTAAGAGGCCATAGAGCCCACCCGGGTTTTTTTTCACCACTCAATAGATCAGGCCTCCCTCGAGTAGCTGGGAAGAAGTTTCTTTGCAAACAAAAATGGCGATCTCACTTAGCTAGGAAACCAAAGAAGCTGTGTAACATTTCGAGAGAGAGAGAGCCACCAAGTGAGTTGTCAAGGGAAGCATGTCAAGGGAAGCGGCATCAGAGGTTTGGAGGCACTTTAGGAATAATGAAGCAGAGTTGGAAAAACAGACGAGAACAAAAAATCAAAGCTGGAGAAAGAATAAAGTTGATACACAAATCAAACAGGGGCAGAGAAACGACAGAGGATCAAAAGGAGGAAGAGATAGATTCCCACCGGCCAAGGAGTCTTTGGATGCCTTGGACAGAGGCATCATCAAAAAGTGGAGAGGGGAAACATCTGATACTTTCCATCAATTGAAGAGGCTGCAATTCGTGCCTCCCTTGGTCAGGGCAGAGAACAAACATGCCTATGTGCACAGGGCATACCTTGAGCTCCCGAAATATGGACAAAGCCTCAGGTTGACAATCAGAGCTTTTGGTAAAGCTCCATCAATAAGGTCCATTGCCTGCCTAGCAAAGAATAAATGGGAGATTGAAGGGAAAATTCAGATAGGAAAGTTCAAAAATTCCACCTTCGCAAGGGGTGAAGATTATCTGAAATGTTCAGATAGAGTATGGGAGATATTGGGGGACACAGTTCTTATGATAAGGAGGGAGTCACCAGGGCAAATCTGTGAGGAAGCATATGATTGAATTCCACAATGGGCCTATATAAAGGGATTAAAACCAGAAATGTATGCAAAGTCAGCAGTGGACTCAATTGTGAGTGTGCTAGAGCCACCTTTGTTGGCTAAATAGTAAATACACCAACACAAGCCGCCACCCCCACTGTCTCAGAGTGTCTTTCCAAGCAGATCCAACATCAAATTATATTTCAACCATCCCAATGATTATCAATGAAGGAGGAGGGAAGGAGTTCATCAAAACCCTGAAGGTGGCATATGATACCATCCCGTCGAGATGCACCAGGTGCAAAAAGTTTGGCCACTTGTCAGCCCAATGTCCAATGCAAAACATTCCGCCTCTGGAAAAAATAAATCCGGCCAATATACCTCAGAAATCAGGAAAACACATTCTGGCAGAAGCTGAAGAGGAAGCTCCGATGACCCCAAGAGAGATGATTCTGATAGAGGCAGCTCATAGTGCACAAAATGAAGCAGGTTATGTGGCAGCCCTAGTCAAGTCTTGGCCACCACAAACCAAAAATCAGGCCATCTCACCCATGTCTTCCCTGACACAACTACAGAGGCAACCTGAAAAGGATATGTAAATCCTCCCACCAGAGGAATCACATGCTGGAAAAGAAACAGAAATACTACCCCAAAGTTTGGCATTTTCTGCCACCAAAGAAAACACACAAGAGACAAATATACAAACTGCAACAAATACCCTGATATACAACAGATGGTCAATGTTATCTGACAAAGAAGATGAGTACGATTATGAGGACAGCAGCTCACACTCAGGCAAGCACCATGGGGAAAGTGACAAGTCCAAGGAGCACAGTTGGGAGGATGTGAACAAGTTATCTTCTGACTCTGACAGCTTGGTGGATCAACAACTGGTAAAACCTTTCAATTTAATAGGCCAAGAAGGTGAGAAGGATGTGACCAGCCCAAACAGGTCAAAAGAAGGCTCCACAAACGGAGAAAGCCAAAACCAAACCCAAAATTACCAGAACCAAACCGGCAAATAGATTTTTCAGACAAAAATAGAAGTCCTAGCCCAACTCAGCAAGGTAGCACCACACACCCACTAGCTCAACTCAGGCCGGTCCTACAAAAAAATGGACCAGAAGACCCATCTCATCAACCCAACGACGGGTTAGATATCCCAACCCACCAACCCAGTGAGTCGGAGGACCCAAATGATAAATTACCAGAACCAGATTTCATACTCCCTGAACCACACACACCTTTTTACTATAAAAAGAGATGTAGCAAAAAACAAAAGAAAAAAGCCCCAAGAGAAAAAACAAAAGCAAGGAGAGCACTACCTTAAGATCTACACATAACCCATGTTGGACAAACCCTGCAGTTAAATTAAAGCATACAAACAGGGCACAAAGGAGGAAAGACAGAATGCTACTTAGGGGTTGGTCTCAAGACCATAAGCAAGGTGCGGATAATTCTGCACTGGGGAACAAGTAGCCACCTAAGACCAAACAAAACTAGGAAAGCCAGCCCCTAATGGTTTTCCTAATATGGAACGTTAGGGGATTTAACCCTGCAGAAATGCATATAGTGGTTAAAAAATTAGTAAACTATAAGGAGATCGAAATTTTTTCAGTATTAGAAACAAAAATCAGGCCAAATAAGGTCTAGGCAATAAAAGACACCTTTGGTCCTGAATGGGATTCGCACAACAATGGTGACCCCAGCCAGACATTGAGTGCTGACTCAATATGGACTTTCTGGAGGAAAAACTTATGGTCAGTAGACATCCTAAAAACACACCAACAATATATGCATCTGAGACTAAAGAATACCATGGGATTAGAATTACTCTACACACCAGTCTATGGGAAAAATAACAGAGAGGAAAGAAAAATCCTATGGAATGGAATCCAACAGATAGGACCCATAACTACTTTACCTTGGCTAGTAGGGGGGATTTTAATGAAATTAGGTCTCTAGAAGAAAGAGCAGGGAGAGGGGTATAATCCCATCCATAGGGGGAGAGCAGGGAGAGGAGTATAATCCCGGGGCCAAATTTCATACAATCCAAAATTGATAGAGTTTTTACAAATCAGATATGGATAAATAAATGGCCAGAGGCTAGGGTTGAATTTCACAATGGCACAAGTGATCATAAAGCCATGATCATCATCCTATCACAAGTAGAGAAAGGAGCAAAGCCTTTCAGGCTATACAACTCGTGGCTAGAGGAGGAAACTTTCTGTGGGATAGTAAAAGAGGAGTTAAAGAAAACCACCAGAGGCACAGGCTTATTTAGGCTACAATATGGGCTTAAGGCAGCAAAAACTAGGATTAAGCAATGGGCTGCAGAAAAAGGGAATTCTGCAAAATTAGCCCTGGAGGTAGGGAAAAAATTAAACACTATCTCCACTGCCCTAGAAAAAGCCCCAAGTTCCGTTGAACTACAAACCAAAAGTGTAGAACTGAGGAAGGACCTTAAAATACTACTTCTCAGAGAAGAAGCAGATTTAAAACAAAGGCGTAAGGTCTCCTGGCTAAAGGAAGGTGACAAAAACACTAGATTTTTCAGCATTGCCACAAAACAGAGAAAATAAAAAAACTCCACCCTTAAAGTACTAAATAGGGAAGGGAATCAAAATATAACAAGGACCCAACTTGAAAATAATAGTATGACCTACTTTAAAAATTTATTTAAAAAAGGGGACTCTCCACACTTAGACATTCCAACCATATTTCCAAGAATAGTAACCACTGAGATGAATGATTGGATAACACAACTCCCCCTGGAGGAAGAGGTAAGGGAGGTGCTTTTTGCTTTTAACACAAACAAATCACCAAGCCCAGATGGCTTTACCTCTGAATTCTTTAAGAAATTTTGGAATGAACTTAAAAGGAACATAATGGAATGTGTAACACAATTCTTCAAAGGGAAACCTTTACTAAGGTCCACAAACCATACCTTCCTAACCCTCATCCCAAAATCCAACACTGCATCTGAAATGGGAGATTTCAGACCAATATCCTGTGTCAACCTAATATATAAATTAATGACAAAAATCCTCACAAACAGGATAAATAAGGTCCTGCCACAACTCATATCACCAAACCAGACCGCTTTTATAAATGGTAGGTTAATATCAGATAATACATTGCTGGCAGATGAAATGCTCTATGGGTATGGTAGGAAAAGAACCCCCAAAAGATGTTGCATAAGCATCGACCTTAGGAAAGCATTTGACACAATCAAATGGGAGGCCATAATAGACACACTAAGAGCCTATGGGTTCTCCTCTCATCTATGTAAGCTAATATGAAATTGTATCTCCACTGCATCTTTCTCAGTGCTAGTTGAGGGCATTCTCACCCCACCTTTTAAAAATCAAAGAGGAATAAGGCAAGGAGACCCCTTATCCCCAATCCTATTTGACATAGTCATGGATGTGCTAAGCAGACTACTAGAAAGAGAGGTTATGGCAAAGAAAATAGACACTTATAAGGTCAACGGAGCAACCTCTATATCACACCTAATATATGCAGACGATATTCTAATATTTTCAAAAGCAAATAGGAAATCCCTAAATGCAATAAAGAGGACCCTAGAGAAATTTTCCTCCTTCTTTGGGCTAGAGAAATCCCTTAATGAAATCCCTTGAGAAATCCCTTAATGCTGAAAAGAGCTCAATGACATTATCCAAGATTTGTGCACAAGACCAAACACTCCTAGGTATCCTTGATTTTCTTACCAAAACTCTCCCTCTCACATACTTAGGACTCCCAATAACAGGAAAGAAAAAATCCCACAACCAATGTTGGAAGCTGATACAACCCATAGAAAACATGTTGGCCAAGTGGAGTGGGAAATGCCTCTCCTATGGAGGAAGAATACAACTAGTAAATTGGATCCTTGCAGGAAAATACACATATTGGGCACAAGGCACAGCCTTACCAGAATCAGTCATAAGGAAAATAAGAAAGTTAGCCTACAACTTCATATGGGATGGAAGAAAAGGGATACCATGGAAACAAATGATCCTCCCCAAAGCAGAGGGAGGATTGGGAGTAAGAAACCTAGATATCGTAGTTCCAGTCATAAACATTAAAAGGATTGCAAATTTCTGGACAAAATCAGACTCAATCCTGAATACATGGATCCAAGGGAGATACATAAAGGGAAGGGCCCTTACAAGCATTCAGATCAAAAACTCTATCGACTCCCATGCCTGGAAATTTATAATGGGAGATACCCCTAAGGCTCTCACACTAATAGAGTGTGGACCAAATTACACAGTGCTTTGGAAAAGTGGAAACCCAAGCAAGAAACTTGCAAAAATAGGTGAGGAAATTAGAGACAAAAACCATAAAGACACTCTAGCTGAAGGAATATGGGCCAACAAACCCACAAAATTCTCTATACTTCTATGGAGAATAAAATGGGGACACCTAAATACCTTCACCAGGCTAAATGGTAGGTGACCTGCCTATTATGCAACTTAGAAAATGAAACCAGAGGACACCTTTTTTTCAACTGCAGCTACTCTAGAGCCATCCTTCTACCCCTAGTTGAAAAATTAAACAATATCATCTGGAAAATCATGAACATCCCCACACCTACCACCACGTACCCAAACATCAAAATAGGAGACCTGAACGAGGCATGTCAAAAGCTAACACATCATTCTCAAATTTGGGGCCTATTATGGAATATGATTGGAGCCTTGAGTTGGCGCATATAGGTTGAAAGAAACAGAAGATGGAAACAATATTCTCTCAGACCACCAGAAACGGTTTTTAAGGAGGTTTTAAATGACATTAACAACTCCTTCAGGCCAGAGAGCTTCAAAAAGAGTTGTTATCACCCTTTAGGACCTAGCACGATTCAGATATGAGAGACCAACCTCCGGAGGCAGATAGCCTAGCTTCTATACTAGGCAATATGGCTATGTGGAAAATGTCAAAATGAGACTTGCTCTTATTTCCATATTTATATCTATATTTTATATTTTATTGCTAGTTCTCATTGTATCAGGGCAACGCCCCTCATTTTTATAAATGAAAAATTTAACTGCTTCAAAAAAAGAAGAAGCTAAAACAGTAAAATTTAATAATCTATTATATTTTGTGGGAGATTCGTTCCTAGAAAGTTTGAAAAGATAAATGAAGGTAAGTATATTTTTTCTACTTGAAGAAAATTGAAATTCACTTTATAGTTTTTAAAGCGACGTTTTTAAATCTTGCGAACCTATCGCTTTTTCTAGGTCGGGTTAATGGGTAATCTATTCCATTACCCATTTAAAATAATTTTTTCCCCTTATTACCCTTTTCTTCTATTTAAACCTATTACCCTTCTTTTAAAAACCCTAAAAAATTCTTCTCTCTTTCTCACCTTGCCGGAGAAGCCGCCTACCTCGCCTGGGAACGTCCATCACGTGCCAGAGCTCGGCCTTTTTCCGTAACTCTCAAAATAGGTTCGCCAGATTCTAGCCGCTGGGTTTATATGCATTTTTCGTAAATATTTAAAATATTTACGAAAATGGCATTGGCACTCTAGGCGTATTAAAGCACGCTAAAGCGCCCAAAGCGAAAAAAGTGCTTCCTGTAAATGGGAAGTGCTTTCCGCTTTTTTGAACCATTATAGAAATTGTAGTACAAGTGTACAACTACTTGTTTATTTCATATTTTGATACTTGATGTTGAAGATTCAAACTCTAATTGAATGGATCACATTCTCTAGGCTTAATAGGAGGCATGTACACTAATTTACACACTTCAAATTTATAATAGGTGGATTTTGATCAACTTGCTGCTTATTAGTTTTGATGGGATTGAGATTTTCCATTTTTCCTTACAGTAATAAAATCAAACAGTACAACAATTTTGATAGTTCTTTTATATTTTGCATATATTCCATCCATATAGGATTAACATCTAAATTTTTAGCAGGGATGTGTTTATGTGTCTCCATGGACGTCATCGACTATCAATAATCTTCTGATAAAGATAGATTCACAAATTGTGAAATACAATGTATGGTGATTCCATTCAGGACTCATTCTTGCTAAATTAAATATTGAAAAGTCATAGTTCAGTAAGCAGATTTTCTTTCCCGATAAATAATAAATTATGGTTACCCAATTTTTTTCATTTTTTTCAGGGATATCATAGGAGTAATAAGAACTATTCTGGGGATGTATCTCTTTTTTCATTACGAAAATCTTCAAAAAAAAAGACTATTAAGATAGGTAAAAATTGCATCAATAAATCAAGTAATAACACAATGATTTAAAATTGAAGTTAGTTTGGAACTTAAATGTTTTCCATACCTATTTTGAAGTATATTTAAGTATAAAAGTTTACATAAATTTTTCACGTTTTCAGTTATTGCATAGTTCCCAGTTTAAGCTTGAACACTGTTCAATGCTTGATAAATCGAGGTGCATTTATTAATTTATATTCTATATCTTATATGGTAATATTATTGTATATTACAAAATGTCTTGTCTTTGCTCGGTAATTTGCTCCATCTAGTTTTCCAAGCACATAAGGAGAATTTGTTGATTCCTCCGGCCCATAGTTATTTCACATTACTATCATTATTCATTAGGGTATTTCTCTCTCAGATCTTTATATAGTATATATATACTACTTTGAATAAAGGTTTCCCGATTCAGATCAGTGTTGTTTTGAGTTATGCATTTGAGAATTTCTTGCTAAAATGGAAGATTCTTCCAGAGGTCTCTTTTCTTGAGAATATTTACGAAAATGGGAGATTCTTTTCAGAGGTTTATGCCTATGCTTGCTAGTTCTCTGCCTCTAATGTATCTGTTCCAATGCTCTTAAAGAATGCATAGATGATGCCATTCCATATTTTCAAATCATTGTTGATTGCCAGAGGATTTTTATATTTTTAAGCTCCAGTACATCCTCAGGAGTCAAGAGTAGGCTCAGCTGACAGTTTTGAACCAATGAACTTTTTTTTTATCACTTTGTATGGGATCTTACATGAATACATCAAAACAGGAATTTCTCATAAGCACTACATTTTTGTAGTTGAATTCTTCTTGAGCTTATTCATTAGAATATCATAATATTTTCAGTTTTATATTTTTTGATATTTTTCCATCTGCAGGTCCCAGGAAATATTGTATCCAAGGGTGTGCAGGGCAAGGTGGCTTTGCATTAGTATTCAAGGCTATCATTGAAAATAATCCTGAAGACTTTGTTGCACTAAAGGTCATTCTAGAATTCATCCTTGATTCCTTGTATTTCTTTTCACATGCAGAGATATTTTATCCTTTTGTTGATTTTTTTAAACACAGATTCAGTGCCCTCCATTTCCCTGGGAATTTTACATGTATCGTCAGTTAGACCAAAGAATCAGTGGTTTGGAAGTGCGTCAGTCATAATTACGATATATTTTTCAAAGTTAATTTATTCTTTTGCATTTCCCATTTTCATCCTCTCATGTTCTTCTGATTTGAGCTTTTTACTCTTTTTACAGAGATCTTGCTTTGGATATGCACACAGAGTGCATATATATTCCGATCGGAGCATTTTAGTTACCGATTACTACTCTCATGGGACTCTTCAGGTAATGGCCTAAATATTATTTTGTTTTTAGTTAGTACTAGATTTAAAATAGAATCTACTAATCTGGTAATTTACAATTGTTTTTTAAAAGTGAATTCCATTGATAAATGAAAGTGGCCCAAGCCTAGATATATAAGATTATGAGAGATGAGCTAGCTCATCTTTGTTTTATTATAGAGCTCCATCAGTCGTATTAAGTAGCTAACTATTAGTGATATGATATATATATATATGATATGATATATATGTTATGTTATGATATGATATATATAACATATATAATTATATATCATATCACTAATACTAACTAGCTACCGATTGATGTCTCAAGAGGTTAGACTCCCATGTGTGGTTAGCACTTAGCATTGAACACAGTTTTCTGTTTCAAACTTTTTTTCATTCCATATGTTTCATGCCAAACTTCAAAGTTCAATCACATCCTTACATCTTTAAGTGAAGGATCTGACCTTGGAGTACCCTACATTCTCTATATTGCTGAGTTTAGAACATCTGTGGTAATCTGTAGGATTCTTCTAGAGAATCCTCAGTTAATGGGTAGATGTCCCAATGTCTCCTCCTTGCCACCGAGTAGACAGATATCTGAATCACCCACTGTTCTAGTCCTTAAATTCCAAAGCATGAATGATAATTTTGTTGGCATATGGGACCTTCTATCTTTAGCTAGGTCATCTGTTGGGGTATGGACTGTTCCGGATGCGCCACCACCTGGAGCACTTGAGCATATGCGCGCAAATGCGCCAGTGGCATTTTCACATATATATAAAACTAAAGGAAATTCATATATTTTTTATATATCAATCCTAAAATATAGGCATGCCAATAAAATAATCAATTAAATTTTTTAGTTAAAAATATATTGGATAGTAAAATTAATATAATACATATATTTATTAATTATTATAACACCCTATAATTCATTGTAACACTATAATTTATTTAACACATGTACACTTTATTTAGTCCTATATTGATAGGATATAAAAAGTACATATAACACTATAATTTATTTAACACGTGTACACTTTATTTAGTCCCACATTGATAGAATTCAAAAAGTACAAAGAATACTCTATAACAATAAATTATTTAACACATGTACACTTTATTTAGTCCCACATTGATAAAATTCAAAAAGTACAAAGAATACTTTATAATTTATTTAACTACACTTTTTTAGTCCCACATCGATAGAATTCAAAAAACACAAAGAAGGTTGGTCTATAAATTAAGATTCATTTTATCTAAAACAAATATGAAGTCTTAAAAGTGGGAGGAGCTTATATTAAAAATAATATAGCTCTTTTCATGGACCAATGTATAAATTTTTGGCCTTAAAATAAATTTTTGGTCTTAAAATAAAATTTTTTTTGGCCTGTTTTTTTTTGTTAATTCAGGACCGGATCCGGCTAAGGGAAATGCGCCAGGCGCATCTCTCTGGGAGGTCGCATCTATGCATATGCGCGCGTATCCGGAACCATGCTCTGATCCCATATGTGATATTTTATTATTCTTTATTGTTGGGGCAGAGTAGTTCCTTATGCTTTATAGGTGTATTTACCAGCGAAAATCCAGTTGACAAGCTGGGTCAGTCCTTTCTCCACAGAACATAAATTTTCCAATTAATCTTGAGAGCATCTTTTCTATTGGCATGATAAGTTTTCAGCATTTTCCGAATGACTTCTTATTTTTGCGAGTTGTATTCTACAACTATTAATTTAATAGCAACAAAAATCATTTAATTTTCTTATTTTACACGAGTTTTGTTCGGTAGTGTACTTTTGTAAGGGTATTATTAGTTTATATTTTCATAAATTTTCAACAATGTATTAGTTTCATCCTAAATTCTTGCAATCTAGCATAGTATTAGACTATTAGGTCAACGATCTATGCTCCTAAATGTTCCAAGTCTTCTTGGTTACAAAAAATTTATAAGAACATACACTGTTGGTTGAAGAGCAACTAGGCAACTTCCAATCATGCACACTACACCACTGCTTCTATTAGCTCACTAATCTTTTTTACAAAGGATATTTTTCTCTCTTCCCAGCACTGCCGTTCAAGTGATTCAACTGTACACTAAATTAATCAGTAATAATTACATGCTGCAGAAAAAGAACTCACCATGCCCGCGTGAATTTCTTCCTATAGAGATGTGTTAAGTAGAAGCCTTGGAAAATACTCTGCAATAAAAATCAGACTCAGGTTAACTATTGAGAACATAACTCTATATCATATAAATAAAAAAATCATCATCGACGACCTTGTAGCCGGTTCACAAGTTGTGTTTTAGGTATTTTACTCTAGGCGTTCTTGGGTTAAATGCTGACATAGTGACATTTTATGTAGTTGAAATTCAAATCTTCAACTGTTGAATTCAAATCTTCAATTTGTCTTCATGAGACTTATACCCCTATTATCTTTCATACTGCAGGATATTATAAATTCTTATGTTGTTATAGGCGGCAGCATGGACGAAATTTTGTGCATATACTACACTATAGAAATGCTGCAAATGCTTGAAAATTTGCATGCAGTTTCCTTGATACATGGTGATTTCAAGCCTGATAATTTACTCATTCGTTATGCCAGGTATTTTTTATGTACATGAAAAATAATTTTTCCATTTTTAATATAATTTATGTGCATAATATTTGTCTTTCATGAGTTTCTTTGCTCCTTTAAAAAGTTAATTAAAAATAAAAGAGCATAAAATGTTAATATTTTTTAAATTCTCATTTTTTGTGATATAGGTTGGTCACTCAAATTAGAATATATTTTCAATGCCTCTTCTTTTCTTTATTGTTGAATGTTGATATCTTTATTGATGATGACTTGGTGTGAATGTATTCTCCTTATTGTTCTCCTTTTCCTTTCAAACCTGTTGTTGCTTTTATTATTGATATCTTCTTTCTGTTATTTTTAATTACTATGTTTCATTGACAGTACTTGCCTAACTGAAGACAGTTTTTCTACAAGAACTGGACCATGGTCTGAGAAGGTTAGTTGTCATCCTTGGGATATCAACACCCAAGAAGGCAAGAACCAGTATGAATAAAATAATAATTTCCTGCATTCATGCAGGGGCTTTGCCTCGTTGACTGGGGAAGAGGAATAGACCTTAGTCTATTTTCTGCAGGAACTGAATTTGAAGGAGATTGTAGAACATCTGGCTTTCGGTGTGTTCAGATGCAAGAAAAGCAACCATGGACTTATCAGGTCACTTTATGTTTTAAAGACACTATTTATTAACTTGAATTCTTGAATACTTATCAAACGATATAAATTTTTTGATGAACAGGTTGATACATACGGCCTTTGTGTCTGTGTCCATATGCTGCTTCATGGTGATTACATGATTATTGAAAAGAAACATGCATCTGATGGACTCTCATACTATTATCCAAAATCACCTTTAAAACGGTACATGTTAAAATTTTAACTCTGATCTAATCCTATTTAATTCATACTTTAATTTTTTCTTGAAATTCCATCCGAATAATTTTTTTATAGTTTTGTTTTTTGGTATGCTACACTTAAATTCATGTACTTAACCAATTGTACCATTAAAAATGTTCAGATATTGGAATAAAGATCTCTGGAGCAACTTTTTTTCTACTTTGCTTAACACGCGGTCGAATGATAATGATGTCCAGGTACTACAACATTTGCGCATCTCTTTTGAAGATTTTCTATGCAAGAATCCTAAGCTGATATATAAATTAAAGGATTTACTTACAAAACAAAAAGCATCACTCTGCAAGTAGGTTTTAGTTTACTGTGTGTTTTCATTGTGATTTGTTATTGAAGTTTGAAGGTTTGTATTTGTGAGCATTATTTGTAAATTGCTATTTGACATATATGAGGAATTGAGAATATAATTTCCTTCTGATATTAGATTTTTATTTTAAAAT
The DNA here is from genome assembly GCA_001185155.1 of Zostera marina. Classification (NCBI taxonomy): domain Eukaryota; kingdom Viridiplantae; phylum Streptophyta; class Magnoliopsida; order Alismatales; family Zosteraceae; genus Zostera; species Zostera marina. The sequence continues at coordinate 1,269,164 of LFYR01001978.1, forward strand.
AACAATTTGAAAAAAACTTGATTACAATTAGAATTCTAATTCCAAACAACCATTTATTGTCTACATCTCTGATTGTGTGACAGCTCCAATCAGATTGTTGATGACTATATCAAATGCATCGCTAAATCTATAGAATTTCGCCATTGAATTTCCATAAACCAATCCTGGCATAATATTATAAATGATGTATTTCCTCATTTCTTGCCTCTTTTCTACTGGTACTTTTTTAAGCACATCTATGATATTTATCTTATTTTCCTTAAACTCATCCTTATCAATGAACACTGAGTATTTTTGATATTCCTCTGGAAAATACCATGGGTACTGATAGTATACTGTGAAAGGGTCGAACAAGACAGGAATGCAGCCGATAATCAAGCTATCAAATACAGATTTTCTAGTCGGACTGTCACCAGGTGGCTGCAGGCAGAATTCTGAATTCATGAACATTCCAATGACCATTGTATGGTTCAAACATGCATCTAAACTGCAATCAAATAAGGTGCAGTCGTTTTTTTGGGATTTACATTGTTGCATCAACACTGATCTTATATTTTCAGTTGTATCTGCTCTATCTGCTCCTGCAAAGCTCGCTAATGTTGTCCGCCTACTAGAAATTACCTTTGATTGCCATCTGATAATGTCTTCGTCTGATCTTGGATGAAAGTATGTCGGATAGGGAATGCCAATCTCATTAATTTCCCAGGGTTGTCGTTCGATCAATAATTTATATGAATTTAACATGTTGTCAAGTTGCAAGAAGTTGTTCCCCCAGCTGTTGTTATGAATTCTTCGAAAATTCCACGATATGCTTCCAAGAACAAATACATGGTTTTTTCCTTTGCTTTGCATCCATGGTTTTTGTTGCTGAAGCCATTTGTCAAGCTCACTGCCTATGGAATCACGAACACTGTTCGACACATTGTACATGTTCCATCTCAAAATCTCAAGTCCCCCATAGAATGGTACAAAGAAGACCTTTGCTTGTTCAATGTTGAAAACACGACATGGATGCCTGAGGATTCTGTGGTGGAATATTGGTTCAAGGGAATACTGATGAGTACCATACCATCCTTGCCCAAGCTTGAGTATTGGCTCTCCTTTGCCTTCATTCTTTAGGTATTTACAGAGCCATGGGACTCTTTCATTGCAATTTCTCACAAGATCATAATTGAACTTTTTCGGTAGATCGTAAACAAAAATACCCTTTCCTTGGCAGTTGCTCTTCATAGTTATCGAAGAAGAAGAAGAAGAAGAAGATGACCATGAACGCATGGTTTGTATTTGTTCTTCAACAATCTTAACAGCAATGGCTTTTTCTTCCTCCTTGCTTATAATTCTCTCATCAATTGTATTGTTTTTAATTGCAGCAGTAGCAGTGATATTGAATTTGGCATGATCACCGGAGAAGCCGAGGATATTTTGCTTCTGAGAGGAGGCACGGATATTGAAGAATGACTCAGACAACAACAGAGTGCTGCACCACCAAGTCATTATGATTCCCAAGAGAAAGATCAAAATACGGAAGCGATATGATGGTTGTGGCATCTGTGATGTCTGATAATTCATTTGGGTCATGTACCTATCATCTGTAGCTTCTTCTCTGACATCAAGTTCACCGGTTTCCGCCGATCTCCTCCTTGAGAAAGCAATCGACATTGTTGATGAATTCGAAGATGGAAGTCCTTGTTCAACTACTGCTGCTTATTGATCCTCTCACGTCTACGTCTGCTGCCATATATCGGTAAGAAATCCATTGACTTTGGTAACAATGGAATGGATAATTTCATACCGAAACTGAAAACTTATATTAAGAAACAAATATATAAAAAAACTGAATGGGTTAGGGTTATTAAGTACCTGATTGATAATTGGCATAGATAATCCAACAACACCATGTCATTTTTGTTGTTTATTCAGACGAAGAAGACGATTCTTATTTTTATTCCTGGATAAATAGGACGTAAACATTTATTTGGGTGTAAATTATTAATAGGTAAGAGAGAAATGAGGAGAAATCGGAAGGATGGAAAAGATTTTGATATTTGTGGATTGTGGGTTATAATTTTTAGTGTCTCCAATTCTCAACTGTAGATTTTTTTTTATAGATGGATTGTGCGGGAACAACATTTCTTATAATTGCTGATCTTGACTTAGGAATGGGCATGTGCCAGATTGGTTGGGTAAGTCCTCATCTGAACCCGATTTCTTATATATCCCTCCCTCCCTCCCTACAAGGTTGGTTTTATTATATTTAGACAAAGTACTGGATCACATTCTCCATAACAGAGTACCACACTACCTACTCACTTCTTAAGATAACAACATTATTTTAAGGTATTTAGAGTTATATATATATATATATATATAGGGCCAGCTTCAGGTGAGAACCTGAACCGTGAGAACCCCGTGAGAACTTTCAATCCTTGCCCTTCATCTACATCCGACGGTCATTAATTTAATTCATTTTTTCTATTATTTAGAGGAAGATCCCCATGCATAATCTTTATTTTGTCATCATTCACTAACAACATCTCTTTGTCTAATGTGTTTTGTCACCATTCACATCTACTTTTCTCACATACTTTCCACATACTTTTCACTTTTACTTTTACCCTTCTCTCTCACTCACGTTTCCTCCCCTTCCTTCCTCCCCTTCTTAAACCATATTTCCTCTCATTCCTTACCTCTAGTCTCTTCTTACCATTTCTAACCTTCTCTATATCCTATAAAAAAATGTTCAACGGATCTCCTCTAATATCTACCCAGGTATGTTGTTTTTTTTTTCCCCCACTCTATTTCCCTCCTCAATAAGGTATTTTCATGAAGGGTTAGGTTTGCACTATTTTTACATTTATCTCCAATCTCTTTCACAGTACACAGTGCATAGTTAATATTCGACACTAATATTCGATTACGCATAGTACAAATTGCATGCTTAATAGTGAATAATACATAGTTCATACAGCACCTTCGTGCGTAGCACGTACTGCATAGTTCATAGTGTATAGTGCATAGTTCATAGTGTATAGTGCATAGTTATTAGCGTTATAGTACATAGTAAGTTTTCGTACATAAAAGAGTTTTCAAATACTAGAAGGGATGACATGTGGGTTTGAAGGACCATTCCCTACTCGAGCATCATCGATATTGGCGTGCCCGAACGCACGGTGTAAATCGTCTCGGGCACGAGCATCCTTGTTACGATGATGATCCTCTTGATGCATTGAGTCGGCTAGGCATGACGGGCAGAAGCACGACACATCATACTCTGCAACCAATTCTATGATCATGACATAGTTAATCAGCCACATAATATAAATGAAAATGCAAATAGTACATAGTGCAGGTTTACAACATAGTACATAGTGCACACAACACGGGGTAACAAACAACAAAAAAAAATCATACTTACCAGGAGTAGACGAGCTACCAAGGGTCGAACGTTTCTTGTGAGTCATTTTCTTAAATAACGACCTATAGATAATATATAATTTACAAAAAAAGCATTAGACAATAGCAAAAAGTTGGGAAAGAACATACACAATTACATAAGAAAACATCCATATATTCCTGTAAAAAAGTGGGGAAAATAGCGAGATATATCAGTAGAAATCAAACCCATTTCTAACGGTGGAAATGAGGACAAATAAAAGGAGAAATGAAATAGAAATAGTGGGGAAGAATGACTATAGAAATGGAAGAACCGATTTTTAACATTAGAATGATCGAAAACAAGGGAAAAAACCAAGATCAACATAGAATAAACGTGAAACAGCCAAACTACTAGAGACTAGGTGAAAAAAATAGAAAATCAGGGTAAACCCATCCTCAAAATCAAATATAGAAGGTATATTAGGGGGGAAAAAACCAGAACCCATTTGTAAGAATTTGATTTTCGAAAAGAGGGGAAAAAATTTTAAATACTGCTAGATGGTGTTGCCTGATACAACCACGATGATAAAAAAATCTGGTACGGAGTGACAAAAACACAATAATAGAGGAAAAGAAAAAAATCGGTTCCCATTTCCAACATTTACTTGAGGGAAACGAAATTTAAAACATCTACTGGACAACTCATTCCTAAGATCTCAACCCAATCTTAGGCAAAATAAAATAAAAAACAAGAACCCATTATAAGATAAGGGGAAAAAATATAAAAGAAAACCCATTTCTAAGATCAAATAGATCATGGAAATGAGCGGAAAAAAATATAAAACAGACCCTATTTCTAAGATCAAATAGATCATGGAAATGAGGGGAAAAAATCATGGACCACGACGATGAACAATACCAAAATGGAGGAAAAAATAAAACACTGCAAAGAACCAATCTAATGGAAACGAAGTGAAAAGAGGTAGAAAAACATACCTAACCGGGAACGAGTTTGATCTGGCCGGAGCTTTCCCATCACGAGCACCACTTGAGTTCGACATCGTCGGCTTCGAAAGGATGGACAGAAAACGTAGAAGAAAAATTCGTCGCTGGGTAAGAAAAGGTAGGAGAAAACCAAGAGGAATACTGCAGTGTTGGATGCTCCAGTTTGAATGGGTGGTGATATGCATACGGATTGCAGGTTCCCCCTTCGTATAGTCGATTCATCCTTGCGTCCATCAGTCTCTTGGACGTTCAGCGTACTATCGATTACAGGTATGTCCATCACTCTGGAAAAAGCATTCAACACCATTGGACGGTTACAAATGACCAAGGGTGATTCGACGGCGGAGATGTGGATCTCATTTAGTGCGCAAATAAGAGATCTCACTAGAAGCGTTCTGTATATATATATATATAAATTTAGTCGAGTTTCGAATGAGTCAGATTTGGTTCAGGTCCAACCCAAATTAAGAAATGGATCGGGCAAAAATAGATCATGTTCAAATGATTCAAATCGGGTGCGGTAGGAGGGAATAATCTAACTGAATCTTTACCCGACCTTTCTGGGTTCGAATTTTATCCGACTCCCATTTGAACTACATTATTTTGCTCAAGTATTCATTGTCAATTTTTACATAAGAGGATTAACTTAACTACTATTAAGTTTTATGAAAATTCAGGATTGGCGCGTAAAAAGATAATAAGTAGAAATTGTAACAGTTAAAAAAAGTGTCGATAGTGAGTGGGAATCGTGGGCCGGATAGTGCATCCAATTCTCATTTGATTCTAAAATCGTTAATTAATTTTCCAAATCTTTTTTTGATTTCCCCCCAAATTCCAACCGCTGTGAGAATTTTGAACTTCGTTATCATATGATATGATACCATAAATATATACCTAGATGGATGGCATGCATGGTAGACCCAAGTGCAAATTTAGTCTCACTAAGCCATGTTCCATCCAACCTCGATCAACCACGGAGTCTTAGGAGAACGAACCAAAGTTTTGTCGACAAGAAATTAAAGCAATATTGCATCTATGCTTGCTACCACATCCAAACACTATCTTCTACTTGACATCAACATAGAAGAACAAGTTGTGGATACCACACTCCCTTACATTACCAAATAAACAGTAGTTAATGACCCAATTTGTCTTTTAAAATAATTTCTTATTATATAATTTGTTCAAAAAAATTTCACAAGATATAATTTTATGTTCCATTCAATTTTGTTGCTAAAATTAATTAATTCAAGATTTTTTTTATAAGGTATGTACTTGGTAAGTAAAAATTAAAGTATATATATTATTTTTTCAAAATACTTTTTCGAAAATAAAAACAAGCCATTATTTTTTCATCACATATACTAATTGAAAAGTATTAAAAAATTGCCCTAATATGTATATATGTCTTAACAAGGTGTTATATTTTGGTACTTATACATAATTTAAATTATATATATAAAAAATATTTTTTAACATATGCTAATATATTTTTTTGGTAAATTGATCGATCTGAGGAGATTAATTATTTGGTGAAATTAAAATATATATTGTTCACTAATTAGCAATATAAGTGACAATTCCAATAATTTTTGACTTGCCATCATTTTTTATGTTTCAAAGTTGATGTATTCTTCATATATTTCTTCATCTTGAATACTAATAATCTTAATTGGGCTAGAATAAACCATAGAACAAATACTGTCACACTTATATAACTCTAGACTTAGGAATATTAGTTATTTTAATTTTTAAATATAATTGACAAAAGCTGAGCGTGTAGGGTGAGCGTGAGTCGGAGCGACGCTGGGATCGGAGGCGACAGTGAGGAGTCGGTTGAGAGGAGGCGGAGCGTTTGGAAACCCTAGGGTTTTGCTTTTTAGATTTAATTTTCAAAAGTGATCATAAAATATTACAACAAAGAATTTATACTAACTCTCTAATGGGCCTTGAGTATGGGCCAATCTTAAACTACTAAATTAATCCATTCTAATTTGGATTAGATACTTAATCCTTCAATACTTCAATATACTTCAATACCCCCCCTCAAGCTGGAGAGTGTATATCATAGAGTCTCAGCTTGGGCAGCAAATTTCTGAGTGATTCCAAGCTTGCTGGCTTTGTGAGAATATCTGCAATTTGATCAATTGACGCAACATGATGTAGTTTAAATAGCCCTGCTTGCAAGTGATCACGAACAAGATGGCAATCAATTTCAATATGTTTAGTACGTTCATGAAAGACTGGATTGGATGCAATGTGGATAGCAGCCATGTTATCACAATGTAGTGTTGTTCCTTCTGTAGGTTTAACCTGCAAATCATTTAAAAAATAATGCAGCCACATGATCTCACAGACTGTTGAAGCCATAGCTCTGTATTCACTCTCAGCAGATGACCTGCTAATTGTGGATTGTTTTTTTGACTTCCAAGCAATAGCTGAGCCTCCCAGAAGAATTGAATAACCTGTTATGGATTTTCTAGTGTTGGGACAGTCAGCCCAATCTGCATCACAATAAGCCTCAAGTTTTAATGGTGCATCTCTTCTGTATAGTATTCCTTTCCCAGGAGCACCCTTGATATATTTTAGAATTTTCATTGCTGAATTGAAATGAGATTGTAAAGGATTTGCAAAGAATTGGCTGAAATGACTAACAGAGAATGCAATGTCTGGCCTTGTTATTGTGAGATATAGTAATTTGCCAATTAGTTTCCTGTAGATTGAGGGATCCTTCATTGGAGAATCCCTTTCTGAATTTTTGTAGTTGTGAGACATTGGTATTTTTGATGGGGAGGACCCCAGTTGATTAAAATCATGAAGAATATCCAGGGCATACTTCCTTTGGGATAAATAAATTCCTTTGTCTGAATGGGATACTTCAATACCTAAGAAGTATTTAAGCTTCCCCAAATCTTTGATGTGGAATTGATTGTGTAGATGATTTTTGAGATTTTGAATTTCTTCTTCACTATTTCCAGATATGATTAGATCATCCACATATATTAGTAAGCATGTGTATGAGTCATTATTTGATTTAAAGAATAATGTGTAATCAGAATGTGATTGAATGTACCCATAATTTGTTAAAGATTTGGTGAGCTTTTCATACCAGTTTCTGTTGGCCTGCTTTAGACCATATAGAGATTTTTTAAGTTTGCAAACCCTAGAATCATTTTCAGGTAACATACCAGGGGGTGGTGACATGTAGATTTCCTCTGACAAGTCACCATGCAGGAATGCGTTGCTAACATCCATTTGGTATGTTGCCCAATTTTTAATGGAAGCTACTGCAAGTAGGGTCCTTACTGATATAATTTTTGCCACTGGGGAGAAGGTTTCTTTGTAGTCAAAACCTTCCACTTGGGTGTGACCCTTGGCCACTAGTCTGGCTTTGAGCCTTTCAATGTCTCCATTAGATTTATGCTTGACCTTGTATACCCACCTAGATCCTACTACCTTCCTGTCCTTGGGTTTGGGAACTATTTCCCAAGTGTCATTTAGCTCTAGGGCAGAGAGTTCCTCATTCATAACCTTTACCCACTCAGGGCTTTGGCTAGCTTGATGGAAGGAGGAGGGCTCTGTTGTTGTAGATATCTTATCTAGATAATCAATTTGAGAAGTGGATAGCCTTTTATAGGTCAAGTAATCATGCATTGGGAATGCTGTTCCCTTGGATTTCCCTTCACTTGTTGCAAATGAACAGAAGTAATCACTTAGCCTTACTGGTGGCTTGATTTGTCTCTTGGGATATCTCCCAGAGATTGCAACTTGATTTTGAAGAGGGTTCTCTTCCACTTCTGATTGGTTTAAGGTTTGCTCCTGATCCTCCACTGTGTCAGTGGAAGTTACATAACAGTCCTCCTCATTAACTTGAGGTTTGTCATCTTCCTCTCTATTAGTATCATTTTTGATGTTGGGCTGATTTAATTCATCATCCCTCTTAAGTGGGAAAATATCTTCATAGAAGATCACATCTCTGCTGACAGAGATGTCATGACTGTCCAAATCATATGTTATGTGGCCTTTTTGGGTTGGGGATTGTCCCAAGTAGATGCACTTTCTAGCTCTGTGAGAGAATTTATCCTCTTTTATGAGGCATGTCACATAGCATAGACACCCAAATGACCTAAGGTCTTTGAATTTGGGCTCTTTTGAGTGTATTAGCTCAAAAGGTGATAGATTTTGAGTTACCCTGGAGGGTAGTCTGTTTATGATGAATGTGGAGTGCAGTATGGAATATCCCCACAGCTCAGTGGGTAGTGATGATTGTATTTTCAAAGCCCTAGCAACATTCAATAGATGTTGATGCTTTCTCTCAACCACACCATTCTGTTGTGGTGTGTGTGGGCAGCTAGAATAGTGGATGATCCCTTTGTCTTTCAGGAATTCATCCATGGTCAGGGAGAAGAACTCCCCACCATTGTCTGTCATGATGGCCTTAACAGAAGTATTGAATTGATTAGCAATTAAAAAATATAGTTCTTTAAACATAGAAAAACATTCAGACTTTGTGGCAATTAAAAAGGTCCATACATATCTAGAGTAGTCATCCACAACAGTCATGAAATATCTCTTCCCATGGATGGTTGGAGTGTGAAAGTTCCCCCACACATCTATGTGAAGGAGATCAAATGCAACTTTAGATCTAGATGCTTGTGTTGGAAAAACTGTCCTAGATTGTTTAGCAAAATGACAAATATCACAAGGTTTTTGAGAATCAGTATTGTAATAGGAGAGATATTGTTTAAAATGAATTTAAGTCTGCCACATGAAGTGTGGCCAAGTCTATTGTGCCAAGTCTCTGTTGAAATGGCACCAACAAAATGATCCTTACCACCAGTGTGTGATAAGATGTAAAGTCCATTCTTCATGCTACTCTGTCCAACTTCCCTCATCAGAACCTTGTCATAGATAAGGGCAGAAGATTTAGAAAATTGAACTGAAAATCTATCATTTTGGGTCAACTTGCTGACTGATAGCAGGTTGACCTGGAATGAAGGTATAAAATACACATCATTTAATGTAATGTATGGTGATAGGATGATATCCCCTTTCTGAGATACCATCTTTTTATCACCATTAGGTAATGATATTGGAAATGTTTTGCATTTTTGTATGTTTTGGAAGAGGGAACTGTCCCCACTCAGATGCTCAGATGCACCTGAGTCAATGATCCAAAAAATATTTTGATAATTGAAGTTCATAATAGAATTGACAGTACCTGAACCAGGACCAGTGTATTTGGGAAGAGGTTTGGGATTGTACTTTTCGGAGTAGAGGGGGAATCCATGTGGACCCATTGGTTCTTCTAGTGTAGTTGCCCTCTTCTTACCCTTCTCCCTACCAGACCAGGTAGACCAGTTCTCTTCAGTGGAAACACAGTTGGCTGAGCCCTGTGGTTTTGCTTCAGCAATTGGTGTCACAGTGGGGTTTGGTTTCTTTGTGAATGCTGCCCCCTTGGATGATGATGGGTATCCATGCTGAACAAAGCACTTCTCATCACTGTGCCCAAAGGCTGCACAGTGAAAGCAGTAGTACCTTGTATTCACCTGTTTTCCACTTTTGTAGTATAAGGGCTCTGTAGGAGTAGGTGGTCTCTTCCTTGGGTTTTGGGATGTTGGGGTCTGTTTAGGTGTGTGGGATGATGTAGCATTGTTGTTGGTGAATTGTCTGTTTTGACTTTGGTTTCTGGCTGAGTAGAAAGCAGATGCTTGGTGATTATTGTGTTCAGAGAGTTGCAATTGTGACTCTTCATGTACCACCATGGAGTAGACTCTACCAAAATTAGGCAGCTTCTCTAGTGATAGAATGTGAGATCTGACTTGCCTGAAGTCATCCCTTAGTCCCATGAGGAACTTCCTGATCTTGGTCCTATCCTCCTTGTCATTGACCCTGCCAGTCATGTTACATTCACACTTTCCACAGCTGCATTGGGGTGTCTCCCCATATGCATCAACCTCCCTCCAGATGGACTTGAGGTTTGTACAAAATTTTGACACACTGTCACTTCCTTGTTGCATCAGGGCAGCATCTTGGGATAGTTGGTATATGTGCGTTTCATTGGACTGCCTGAATTGATCCTTGAGATCATTCCAGACTATGGATGCATCATCTGTATACATTATTTGAGCAGCTATGTCCTTGGAGACTGAGCTCCAGATCCATTGCCTGACCACCCCATGACAGGTGATCTAGGCTTCAAGTTCCTCTGCCTCAGAGTCAGCAGGCCTTCTCATGGTACCAAGAACAAATCCCAACTTCCTTCTTGTCAGCAATATTGTTGTCATCTCTCTACTCCATGGGTAGTAGTTCTGACTCCCTTGCAGGACATTGATCACTGACAAGGGGCCTGAATCAGAGGATTTGATGTAATAGGGAGATGTCGGATCAAAGAGAGGACCTCCTCTTGGTCTTTTTTCAATAGCACCAGACATCCTTTTGGATCTGTTGAAATTGTAGAAGTATGTCAATAAGATATGTGAATGAGTTTCATACTGATAACAAATGAGGATCACATTTGAGTTTGAATTGAACAGCAATATAAATTTGAACTTGTTTAGATCATTGGTGATCAGCCTCTGCGTATGGTTCATTTTTGTTTCTTTTCTTTTGGTAGTTAAGGTAGTGGCCAATCCTTCATCAGTGGAGAGATTGTTTGATTTATGCGGAAGCGTTTTAGTTGGTGTTTCCACCTTTTGGATTGAATTTGGGATCCCTTCAGTAACACTTAGTGTCTCAGGATTTGGAGTATCAGGGAGTCCTGGTGGTTGCCTCTGGACTCTTATGTTTAGGATCTGACAGGTCAGATTTAAGGCATATCTGATGTGTGATCCAAATGCACATGTGTGTACAAGGACCTCACCAATATGTGAGTATATCATTATTGTTGACATGACAGGAAGGAATGTAGTTTATTCATGAATAATCACATAGACATAATAATTATATAGTATACTCATGTCACCAGTGTATTTATGAATAGTCACATAGACGTAACATAGATAGCATGTACAGATTTTATAAGTGATTATGCACCAGAGGACATTTGATGTTGCCATCAAGCATTTTGCCTCAGCATGTATGGAAGAAATTAGTATATGAAGCATAGTATGGAGTGTATGCATAAGAAGATGTCTCTGAAATATATCATGTGACTGATCCAGGACATACAAGTTTGCATCACTAACATAACGTATTATGTAAGGAGAAATATATGTGTATGTGAGTGTCCATCGACAGAGACATTCATAGACAGCAAATATAAGCATACATGTAGGATGTGTGGTATGAGATGTGTTTAGGGTGTCTCTTGCACAGCATAAGCACACAAGTAGCATGTGTATGGGACATAGTGTGATGCATATATGAACACTCAGTAGATCATGAACCAGAGATGAATCATTTTGTTTAAGGGATGAGTTATATGATGAAAAAGCATGAAATGATCTTTTGCATATTTTAGAGTAGAGTATCATGTATCGATCTAGGGTTTTGGATTTACCAAACGCAATTTGGAGATGGCCCAGAGAGCGGAGATGTATCGGTCGAGTAGGAGAGCTTTGATTTGGAAGTCCCAGAACGACGGTCGACGCAGTGCTTCACAAAGGCTCTGATACCATGACAAAACGCTGGGTGCGTAGGGTGAGCGTGAGTCGGAGCGACGCTGGGATCGGAGGCGACAGTGAGGAGTCGGTTGAGAGAAGGCGGAGCGTTTGGAAACCCTAGGGTTTTGCTTTTAGATTTAAATTTCGAAAAAGTGTTTGATAAATTATTACAACATAACTTTTATACTAATTCACTAATGGGCCTTGAGTATGGGCCAGACTTATCCTACTGATATTAATCTACTAATTGAATTAGACACTTAATCATTGGATTAGATACTTAGTACTATTGATACTCAATACTTCAATAAGTTGAAGTAATTAATACATATAATAAATTGGGAACTGCAACTGTGAAATGATAGTGATTAGTGGATGGTAGGAGTAAACCATGTGAAATCATTATCATCAATTCATCATGACCAAAGGTTAGGAACTTCTTTAACGCATTCCTAAAATTAAATACAGAAATTTAACCCACTTGTATATTTCAGAAAAAAAGAGGGTTTAAGAATTATGACAAGATAATTTTCACTAATGAAATGAAAGGCATTGCCCATGAATCATGATTATAAAATGAAAGAGATAAATAAAAAGATTCTGGGACTTTAAAGTATGTTGTCTCAGGTTCTCAGCCTTCTGTACCTTCTAGAACCAGATGTGCCTAGTTAGTCCCCTTAATATATTTTAATGTAAACCTCTGATATCCACTATTCTAATGTCTCAGGGCAGTTTGAGATTATGACAAGAATTTGCTTATTTGAAGAAAATAAAGGTTCATGAAAGTTTGGTTTAAATGTGCTTCTTCACATATTTAAAGTTGCCCAATGTCAATCTAATAAGGGTCAAAACATTTAATTTAGTAAAACAGAATGGTTCTAAGTGTGAAGATAAAACTCTAATTTATCATTCAACTAAGATGGTAATTGATAAGCTATTTATAATGGGGCATGTGAATGTGTGATTAACACGAGTGTTCAATGATGAGTTATGGATGGCACATCACCACCTAAAGTACCAGACAAACACCACAAGACATAACATGAAAGATAATAAACTGGAAACGCATCAAGAATTAGATAGGAATGAAAATTGAAAAAAAACTAATGATGATGTATATGAAATTAAATGAGATGGCTCATGGGGAGATGGATAGTTCATTCTATTGAGCTGTTGTTACATAATCATATTTTGATCATATGGAGCGAAGAGAGTACATAAAAAACTACAAGTCAGTAAGAGAAATTTACAAGGAATGTCTGATGAAGTTTGGTCTTCAGATTTTTACCTCCAAACAACATCAAGATCGGTGGTGGGTTCTTTTCACTTTTCAGTATCATAATGGTTTCTTTTCCAACGAAACAGCCAGAGAAACTCTGTGAGATGTAGAAATAGAAGATGACCGGCCTACTGCTTCCAGTATCCTACTAAATACCACCTTCACAGGAACACATGCAACTATGGGCACCAACCCCTCAGGCTTGATTAAACCGTCAAGTACACCATGAACTTTACCGCTGGAAAACTTACTATTTTTTTGCTGGGATGTAAAAGAAGATAGCTTTCTGATTTTCTGGTTTGATGATAAGTTTGCCTTCTTTGAAGGTTTCTTTTGGTACTTCACTGGTCTCTGACTGTTAGAAGAAATCTTCTTTCTAAACATGGGTGGATTATCCAAATGGACATCGTATGGCTTTTTAAAGGCAGGTCTGATGTCTGAATCAGAATAAAGAAGCTCATCAGCATCTTTGCTCTCCAAAGCTTCTGGCAAAGGATGAGGCCGAGGCACACGCTGCATGGCAGTTCTTCTTCCCGTCGTCCAAACGGGAGGAGGTGTTTCATTTCCATCAGTACTGATACGATCTTCCCCTGATTCATTCCTAGCAATGACTGCATCAGTTGAACCATCTTCCAGTGTCTCAACTGGCAAAGGGTGACCGACAATTGCTTTACCATCCAATCTGCTCATCAAGGAAACCAGTGGAACTCTCTCCCCTTGATAGCTTGTTTGGACCTTCAAATCAACATCAACATACAAAAAATCCATACCTCCTGTATAATAATGGTCAAATTGCTCACTATCCACTTCCCAACCAGATGGGGATATTCCAGGGGATTCTTCATCAGAGTCATTGATGGCACCATCTTTTTGGTTTCCCAAGGATCCTTTTATCCTCAATCTATTATTGCTGTGGTATGGCAGTTGAGGGCTCAAATCTTTTTCAATGAATTCACTCCCATAGAAATCATCGTACTTTTGATAAAATCCTTCTGCAATAGCCCTCCCCCTGCTGCTCTTCATAGCAAGCCTTTTGCTTTGGTATGGTCTTCCATTCATCAAACTAGGATACATAGGGCCAGCCACTTCATCTATAGGTCTTTTTGTCAGATTACGGATGTTGCGCTTTCCTTTCATATTCCATTTAGAAACCTCCAAATTCGACGCTGTAGTACCTACAGTCGGCCGATGAGGATATTGTGGGTAGGTAAAGCCAGATAAATATGACTTATTGTTGCCATCTAAATTTACATACTTCTCCTGATCTGGAAACCGATTATCCTCAATAAATCTTCCTGGATTTTTTGATCTAGACGGTAGTGATTGATTATAACCTTTAAAACAAAACTGAGTCAAGTACGGTGATGAAATGTTGAGACAATAAACTAGCAAGATAAATATCAAAATCCAAAAATACGTAAATACGTAAATTTTCATTTTTTCCCCTAATGATGTATGCCAAGTCCTATAATTGTATTTGAAAGAAAAAAGAAGATGAGTTACCTTGATATAATGTTTCATCATCCTCAGTGTCAGGGTCTTCATCAGAGTGAACCTCCTCCAATGAGGCAGATTCATCTGGCTCATTTAATCCAGAAGATGTGTTTTCTTCATTCATAGAAGGGTATCTGGGCAAAACTGGAGATATTTGCATCTGATCAGAAGAATAACCTGTATGATCCAAAGAGTTGTTTGGATCCAAAGAATTGTCTTTGGAGCTCCTCTCAGCATTAGATAAAGCAGAAGTGTGTTCAATATTTCTTTCTGAATTTACAGGAATAGAAACACCAGCAGATGACAATGATTTGGATGTTGATAATTTTGCAGTACTTTGCAAAACTTGAAGCAAAGGACGACGTCTATCTCGCCTTTTATTAAGAAACTCCTCATTAACACCAACTTGGAGCTGCCTCTTCTTAAAAGGTACATAACTTTTGGTGTTCATAACATTAGTTCTTCCTTCCATTCCCTGCATGGAACCAGGGAAAGCACGCCCGTGACTATCAACTAGAGAATATCCCTGCCCACTGTCATTGGCAATGGACACATCAAACTTTCTCTTTGACTGGAAACTTCTAAGGCCAAAATCCTGCAACCCTCTCATTCTTGGTGTGGTTTCTGGAGTATTATCTTCCCTGCTGGAATGTTTGCTGTCTTTTCTAGACAGAAGTTGTGGCTTTGGAGCAAACCTGCTATGATTTCCAGATCCATCATTCTTCATTTGATCTCCAGAAGAAATCCCAACATCCTGTTCTTTTTTTGTAACTTCAGAATTTGTATTGATTGTACTTTCACAATTTTGTTGTCTCTTATCAAGATTCTTTTTTTCAAGTTCAAGAGCATGAAGAATAGCATCTTCTCGACGTGCATATTTCTCTCTTTTCTTTATTGGGGCAGACTGTGAACTTTCAGCTCTTTCAATACATGAATCAAATTCTCCACATCTAAATGCCTTAACACGCTTAGATTTCTCCAAATTGTACCAGTCTCTAAGAAAAAAAAACATACTTTGAAAAAAATCTAAGATAAAAATTCATCATTTAATAATTCACACCATCACATAAGTACAAAACTAAACATTGTAGAAGCAGTGAGTAAATTAGTTTTAAAATGAAATCATTCATTCTGAAAAAATGATAATGGAGAGTGGTAGAAGACTAGAATTAGGAAATGAGCTTATTGATTACATAAATAATTAGAAAAAAAGCCAAAAAAGTTGAACAAGAACTACCTACATTTGTATAGACTATGGAGGAAAAGATTATTTCTCTTTTAGACATGGATGGATACCATAAAAAGATCGGCATATTTGTCCTCTGGTTCAAAACGCCAAAAAGTAGAACTACAGAAACGAAATATGTTCCCCAAAAAAGATACGCTAATTTTCTTCCAACCTAACACAAAACCCTTGATAGGAGAACATGAAAACATCGATCCAGACCATTAACAAGTCTAAAAATAGCATCCAGCTCTATGTCAATCTCTATTTGAAATAGATCAAAACGCATGTTTTAATGGTATCCGAAGATGAATACTAATAATTTCATAATATACATAAAATCCAAACAGTTTTCCACTTTTCCAAGAAACTAAATAGAAGCATAACATGGCATTCTGAAAGAAAGAAAGAAGAAAACAAGTGATCTCAAACAATTATTTTAGAATTTAGACTATAATCAAATCCTTCAAAAATCAAGAAGACACTGATGAGTGAAGACCACCAAACAAAAGAAGGAGAAAATGAAAAATCCAATTTTTTGGATAAAAAAGTCATCTTTTTGTGCAACAGCAGTACGAAAAGTAAGAGAGAGATCTGGGATTCAAGTAAACTCACACACTGGCATCTTCCCGACCGAGGAGTTTCACCGGGGTCCCAGATCTCGGTGACATAAGGTGCGAGGCCGACAACTCTTCCTGTCCCAGTATCCTCCCAGGCCACCAAGATCCGTTCCTTCTCCTCACCCATACAATCGTCCCCACACTGCACTCTCCTGCTCCGATCCCCCCTTCCGATGCTTCCAACACTCCCATCCTTCCAAACCAACCGAAAACCGAAACACTGGATAGGCGAAGAAAGGAAAGATCGATCAAACGAATATTATCCTCCAGCGAGGGCGAACTCAAAGCCGCTAGAATGTCGAAGTAGATCCAAGTTCCCGATCAGGGTTAGGGTTTCCATCAGTTAAATCTCCTCCCTCAATTTCTCCATCGGATTTCTTGTTCTCACTTTCTCTCTTCCTTATTCTTTGCAGATCAAGAAATCGATAGCGAGTCGACGACGACGAATCGGAGAAATCGACGGCAAGTCGACGACGATGATCCCGACAGGTACGAAAGCGACTCTTACTGAGATCAGATTCGTAAAACTCTCTATATACCTCCCTCTTCTTGAAGATTTTGGAAGTTTCCGTTGATCTTCTCGGCCAAGGAAGAAAATAGCAGCAGGTCAGAGAGAAAAAAGGTAGTGGCACGAGAATTAGGCATGATAGGATTTATATATCGCCGGGGACATTATGGTGTTTCTTTCGCACTAAAACTTTCGTAAATTCCAGAGCTACGGCGGTGGAAACTGGAAAGTGACAACAGTGGTCTATAGACGCACGATTAAGATCGTGCGGTTGATATTTTACATTGCAAAAAATAGAGTCAGGCCGTAGTAGTCTCAAAACTAAAAGACCAGAATGTCAAATTTACATTTTTCACCCTCATAATCTTCACTATTCTCACACTCTTCCTTCCACTCCATCGTTCTTTGAAATTCAGATTGTTCGTCGACTCGTCGGTTAAGTTGGTAGGCGATACGCCGGTGGCCGCAATAATCAATCCGATTGCAGTTGAGATGAGGCGGTTTAGTAGATGCATTTCATGCGCCGTCGCAAAAAGTAGGAGTCGATATTATTGCGGAGTAGAGCAACAATGGTGGGATGTTGGAAGACCTGGAGAGGGATCTGTTTATTCTGGGATTGGTTTCGTACGACGGGAGCACTCATTGAGTAGAGACTGGTTTAAAGGGCTTTGGGCGGCGGATAAGAAAGATGATCGAATTAAGGATATAGATAGAATGAAGGAATTTAGGGGTTCCAATTGGTCGCCTTTTTCGAGAAGGGTGGATGATGGTCAAGGTGGATTTGGGCGTATGAGTAATGATGGATTCAGGTATAATGCTTCTGTAAACACAACTTCTGTGGAGCAGAAATCAGGTAGACAATATGAATCTCCCACATTAATTGAAGAGGCAAGTTACAGTTTTAATTTTAGATAAAATAATCATTTCAAGCTTTAGAGTTTTCTTCTTCTTTTGATATTCTGATAATATATATATATTTCGCTTGCAGACCAAGTTGGAACCTCTTCTTGCTAGATCTGATATGCTAATCACTAGAGATATAGAATGGGCAAATCTAGTGTTTGCAATTGAACAGGTACCATAGAATGAATATACAGTATGTTACTATAGCTGACTTTATTGTGAATATGACTCTGATGCCAAGACCACCTATTCATAGGAAGCTTGGTCCTTGCCCCTTGGGAATGGGTTTTCTCTTATTCCACAAAACATGTAGATGATAATCTTTATCTCAAAATCTCAAACAAAATTGTATCTGATAGCCTACTAGAATTGAAGACAATATATAAGCTTATTCCATAATCTAAAACACGAGAAATATTAATCTTAACAGCTTCTTTCAATACTTATATATATTTTCTAAAACAATAATAAACACTAAATTTGGTCTGCTTTTGAAGATTTTGCCTCTCACTTTTAAAGTTTAAATCATCATAATTTCACATTTGAACGTCTAATGTATGTCAAGTAGTTTCGAGTATTCATGTTCGGTTATATGTTGCAGGAGAGTCGATTCAAAATAGTGGATCCTTATCATCCTCATTCTGTATGTAAACCAATACATTTTTATGCATAAAGCTTTGAAACTATTATGGTAGTTTTTTTCACAAAATACAACATTTTTTATCTGTTTCGTTTGTGTCCAGTCTGTAGGTTCGATTGTTGAGCAAAGTAATATCATATACAGGCAGGTATGCGCACATCTTTGTATGTGTTTTTAATTTTTTATGAATTATTATTTAAATATATTAACTGAATGCAAAGATATGTTAAGTTGACTTAAGTTTTTTGAGTATTACAATTTACAAATTAGTTTTTATTTCTGCGTTGGCAATTTCTTGCCATCTAATTGTGTTTTCTTTTCCGGGGGTGTCATTCTTAGATTCCATTATGTCCTTCAATTTGTATAATTCATTTTTTTCAGCTACTACGAACACGTCGTCCTTTCATTGCTCACATAACTGATGCATATGGTGTTGAGATATTTACAGTAAGAATTTTCAATATACTTTTTTTTTGTTATAACTGCAATCAATTACATTTTTTTATATTCTCAACACAGATTCGTAGACCATTTTGGTGGATAAACAGCACAATATATGCTGAAGTAGATGGAAAGGTCTGTATGATAAAAAATTTATTTAAACCTTTAAATGTAAAAAAAAATGTTGTAAATTTGAGTTGCATGAATTGGTAAATAATCATTTATATCGTGATATCTGTTTTTTCCTTCCAGGAAATTGGGGTTGTTCACAGAAGGTGGCATCTTTGGAAGCGTGTCTATGACTTATACTTAGGGTATTGTTGTCTGTGTTTTTTTTACCTTGAAATCAAAAGCATTGAACGTTGCTTAGACTCACATTTAAAATTAACAGGAAACAACAATTTGCTGTAGTCGAGAATCCTGGATTCTGGAATTGGACATTCACATTGAAAGACAGCAATGAAAAGGCATTAGCTGAGATTAATCGTGATTGGAGGGGTATTGGTTTTGAGGTTGTTTTCCTTATTTAACGACTTATCTGTTATACACTAGTATGCCTGTATGTGTTCATAGTTCAAACGCATGCATCTTCATTTTTCTTGCAGCTATTCACTGATGCAGGACAGTATGTTATTCGATTTGGAGCTTCAAATTCATCATCATCATTGTCTGAACATGAAAATGTATGCAACAGCTGATTTTCAGTTATTTCGTTATTCATTTTGTGTGTAATTTTTGCACTTATTTTATTTTTGTGGTTCAGATTCCAGAGCTGAATACTGTCAGATCATTGTCTCTTTCTGAAAGAGCCATAACAGTTGCTCTTGCTGTATCTCTTGATTGTGACTATTTTTCTCGACATGGTGGATGGTAATATAAATTTCCTTTCATAACTTAGTTTGAGATCTTTAGATTTTCACGTTATTGCTACACAAACCACTAAGCTGTTATATTTTGCAGGGGAATGCCATTTTTTGTTGCTGGAGAATAAGGTGGATAATAGAAAATTACTCCCTGTTGAAAATTGAAACTAAAATTTATGTATTAAAAAGATGTTTACAATTTGGTTATTTAAATATTTTTCCAAATATATTGTGCCAAATGAAATTCAAAATGATTGTTATTCTTGTAAATTTAAGCTATTTGTTAACAGTTACGAATGTTCTAGAAAAAATAGTGTAAACATTATTTCACTCAACGCCTGTAACATACAAACTTGCTGCAAATACAATGTCACGCTTGATTGCATTAGAAGCAATTTCCATCTTCTTATGAAGTGCTGAATTTCCCATTATCAACGCAGCGTTTTTAAACTCACGACATGTTTCATCCAATCGGACAATTGTCCGAACAATCAAACCTTCTGGTACATCTGTTAGTTCACAGATTTCAGCAAAGGGAGTGCCCTGAAAAAAATAAGATATGAGAGAGAGAGAAATGGGATTGGATAAGATGCAAAAGACTTAACATAATACACCTTGGCCCATTCGTAAACAACTTCAACAAGACCAAATTTGAGATTGTCTTGGACATACTCATCAGGGTCAATGGAAACATTTAAATTTGCTTGGATATACCCCAGACTTCTAGCAGTATCACACAACCTAACACATTACAAAAAAAAATGATGTAATGACTAATGAGTACATAAAAATTTTGTAGCCTTTTACTACCAGTCTATTTTTATCATTAAAAAATTCAGATACAAATCCAAAGCAGGTCGATAGCACAGATATCAAATGAAAAGTATATGACGGTGATTCAATATTAATTTGATATATTTAAAAGGTATACTCACACCATCTACAGAAAGGACGAAGATACATTCATAGTTTCATACTTGAGGAAATGATATATGACTCTAATGGCTTTCCTACTTTGGAATATTATGTGATTTAATTCATTTGAAGCCCCAGCTAAGGTCAAGGAATTAGTCAAAATAAATGCAACAGAGATCTTTACAATTTTAGAAACCAAAATCAACCCCCCAAAAACTCAAGACATTGACATAGGTTTGGGAGTAGGTGGTCTTGTCACAACAATGGGGACACCAACACAACTCTAATCCCAGACTCAATTTGGATTTTCTGTAGGAATGACTTATGGACATCCCAAATTTTCCTCTCCTACCCCCAAGAAATCCATATGAAACTGACTCAGGAGGATTGCCATCTCCTCTGTCTCATTTTCTGTGATGATTGAAAGGCATCCCTACCCCTCCCTTTAAGAATCAAAGAAAGATAAGACAAGGAGATCTCTTCTCCCCCTAACTTGTTTGATATGGTAATGGATATCCTCAGTAAAATTAAGTTGAAGAATTATTGGCAGATGGGCTGATTATGACAAGCTTGAGTCCTTGTGTTGTGCCTGCACTCCTAGTTCCAAAAGAAGACTGAAGCACTACAGAATTGGCCAAGCCCTTCATCTATTACTGAGGTCCGCAGTTTCATGGGGTTAGCCTCCTTCTATAGGAGTTTTATAAAAAACTTCAGCACAATTGCTAGTCCCATAACTGATTGCCTATAAAAAATAAGTTTATATCGACAGAAGAGGCTTCAAAAAGCTTTCAGAGATTGAAAAAGTTGTTGATAGCACCTGTTTTAGTTTTGCCAGACTTCAACAAAATATTTGAGGAGAAATGTGATGCAAGCATCTGTGGAGTGGGAGCAGTGCTGAGTCAGAATGGGAATCCCGTGGCATTCCATAGTGAGAAACTCTCAGCTAGAAGAAAAAACTGGAAAACCTATGAACAGGAGCTGTATGAAGTGGTTAGAGCTTGCAAATTGTGGGAACCCTATTTGATTCAAAGCAAGCTTTTTTAGGCATTAATGCGGCCATGCGATGGCCATGGCCGCCTAGGCGCTCGCCTAGAAATATTGGGTTTTTTGCAGATGGCCGGAGCTGCCTTGAGGTCGTCGGAGTGTGCTTTGTGGTGGCCGGAGTGTTCCTTTGTGGTGGCCGGAGTTTCTCTTGAAGATGACCGGAGAAAATGAGTGGGAGAGATGATCTGAAAATCTAGGGTTTAGGGTTCAAAGGTGGGAGGGAAGGGAAGAAAAGGAGAAGAAACAAGAAATAAAAGAGGAATTAGGGTTTTTAAAACCCTCACCCTCTTATTTAAATGAGTTAGTCATTTAAATGGGCCTTAAATGGGTTATTGGGTTAGGTGGATCCGATCCGGACCCGTCTAACCCGCTCCAGCGCATGAAGGCAAACGCCTACATGTGCTAGAGCGCATGACCGTATATGCGACACCTAGGCGTCGCATGAAAAACTATGATTCAAAGGGAATTTGTAGTCTTAACTGATCATATAGCTTTAAAACAGATTAATGGAACATCTGATACAAATAGAACGCACAATAAATGGTTTTCATTTTTGCAAAGATTTGAATTTACAATAAAACACAGATCTGGTGAATAACAAAGTAAGGTTGGCTCATTGGTCTCAGGAACGAACTATTAAGGTTTCTGTGGTCCAGGATTCGAATCTTATTTTGTACATTTCCACTTAAATTTACCCGATGATATATTATGTGACTCTGGTATATCATCCAGAGGTTGACAACTCTACATCTATGGAGAGGTACCCTCCGTTATCAAAAAAAGAAAGAAAAGGTGTTGATGCTCTGAGCAGAATTAATGATAGTATTGAGAGTTGAGGTAGTAACATTTGACTCCTTAAAGAATTATACCCTACCGATGAAGATTTTTCAGAAATTTGGGACAACTGCTTACACAACAATCACAGCCAAGGGTTCAGAATCAACGAGGGTTTTCCAGGTGATTGTGCCTAGAGTGATTCTTCTAAAGAGTAAAGATTTGCCCACCATTGCAACTAACAAGAACAACACTAGATTGGCTCAATATAGTAGAAACTAGGAGGTACAGAAAAAACTCCCCACTAAGGAGGAGGAAAGCCCCAAAGAAAAATCTGGTCCAAGTGCATCCAAGTAGATCTAGATCTCTCACACTCTACCTTACAAGATTAAGAAGAGATTGGAGGAATTGGGAGAGAGTCAATGAGCTTCTTGCTCATTTCTTTACTTCTGTTTTTTATTTCTATATATAAACTGGACATTGACCTTTTTTTTAATGACATTTAATTGCTTAAAAAAAAAGGAGATTGGAGGAAATGGAAGACATGGGAATTTACATGGTTCAATTGATGTGACCTACTCCACTAATGTTTGAAGGCTGCACACTGTACTTTCATATATGGTGGTATTACAAAATCTTTAATAGCCAGTTAATCTTATTTGAAATGTTCCTTAGAGTCAAAATTTCAACAGATAACAGACTTGATGATGTCTTTAGACTTAAATCTATCATTCCCATGCTGACTATACCATTTGCTTCTAACATGCAGCTCTTCTGACATAGAAGCTTAGAAGGATTTGACAGATGTGTTGAGTTTTACCTAATTAAGTACAATAATGAGTTGACACCTAATAAGATACACACATTATCCCCTTAGGATAATGATACAGAGTATCATTTAATCCAAGCCCATGAATTAAAGAAAACATCAGTGCAGACCCAGCATTAGTTGGCTTAAGATAGCTCGAGCCTATGTGTTCGATCTCTGAGTATGACTTCCATTCGCACAGGACGTGAGTATAAATAGGAGTGTATTAGAGGAGGCCAACATCTTTTGATCATTATTCTCCAGGTATTCCTGCTACCCTCCCGTTTTCTGATTATCCTCCTTTCTAGTATTCCCTTCTGCTTATTGTTCTTCCGATATTTGTGGATTTCAGTATTGTTAGGCATTTTCTGTTTATTCAATTGACTAGCTACAAAGAAGAATTCATTGGTTTTTCTTCCTAATCTCTCACAGACTCACAGTTCCATGTTTCAGATTTAGTTATTTTAATCATCTCCTACATAAGATAATAGTGACAGAGTAACTTGTTACTAAGTAGTCAGCATCAGACTACTAATCAGGGTGTACACATAGTGCAGACAGGGATAATTTAATTGCTTTAAAAAAAAATAGTGCAGACAGGAATTAGGATAAGGAACATGTAATTTCTTTTCATATTTTAATATAAAATAAATTAGCTTTCAAAAATATTTGGGGAAATTGGCTGAACCTCTTTTTAGCATTTAACAACTTGGGAGTTAGATTTGGTTCTGATGTGTTCTTTTGCTGGAAAACGAAAGCCGACATAAGAGCAACAGCTTCTTCAGGATCTAAATCCTCTAATTGGTTATCAAACAAGCACTCAGTGCATATTAATTCCTCCCCAGAGTTCATTTCACAGGCCACACGGCCCTTTATTTGAACAACGAGTTCAGAATCAATACAGCCAATTTCCTTTAGCACATCAACCTGTAAAAGAAAAGATACAAAGTTAAAAGAGATTCTTAATTGCTTTTATATCATTAATTAGGAAAAATACAAAGTCAAAAATTATTTCGCCAAACATACTCGACCCTGAAAGTCAGGCATATGTTGCAGCGCTTCATCTGACATCTGATATTTAAGTTTATCAACTTCTTCTTTATGTTTATTTTGTTCCCTACACAATGACATATGCTCCTTCAATTTAGAGCATCCATGGCACTTGTTTTCTGTCATCTTTTGCATAAGGGAAATATTATCCTTGTATTTTTCTACAAGGTCCAGATTTTTCAACTTGAGATCTGAAAATTTCACCAAAATAAATCTTCATAGGATAAGAAAATTTTGATCAAGAACAGAAAAATTATAAAATTACAGAGCCAATGTCTTGACCAATGAGGATACTAGAAAATTCAAACCCAGCTGTATTTCATTTCCATTCAGAATGATTATTAACAATAGTCGATTCAATTATAGATTTGCACTTCTTTCAAATAGCATAATATTTTTTACGAATTAAGGTAAATACACTCCGAAGCCTTATAGGTGCACTCCCTAGCAATAAAGAGCACAACTTAAGGATAACTTAATCTTTATCTGCAACCCCTTCTTCCATTCATACATTTCTCCTTTGTATCAAGGTTTTTAATGAGCCCATGCAGTTGTGCAATGGAGGGGACCATATGAATGTCAGGGTTATATGTGTGGTGCTGGTACACGTGATGTTTTTATTTGGATTAAAATTAAATCACTGTATATCGGTTTGATATAAATCTGTGAAAATTAACATAGATTAAAAAATAATAAAGATAATTTGAATTCTAAAAGTGGCAAATAAAGTCTGAAAGTTGGGAAAGATGGCAGAAAAACCCCTCTGTAGTGATGCATTTCCTTTATTATAGTTATTCGTGCAAGTCCTCAATTGTTCTAAGTAAAACAGTACACCTACTGTATTTGTCTAATCTTAAGAGGATGGGGCGGCTAAAACATTAGAAAAATCATACCTTTTAAAGGGTCTAGAGCAGGAGGATATTTATTTCCTTGTAATTTCTTTTGTAGAAGCTCTTGAATAGTTTTCGAGTAAACAGCAGTACTGGGTTCCTCAAGAAGACCAACTTGATCAATCTTTATCTTGCAATTACATATACTCAAAATTTCTCGAGGTTCAATCCCAATAACTTCATAATCACACCCAGCAACATTGCCACGGTATGGTAGTTTTATCTTTAAAACACCTGTTCGAGTGCGAGGAGCTGAAGATGAATAATAGTCACCATCATTACGCTTTCCCTTGGGCATGATAAAATAACCACCTAAGGAAGCTTCACTATGTTTTTCCGCCAAATTACTATAAACTGTTGAAGACGTTACTGTGTAATTTTCCGTATTAGTCGTCAATACCAAAACGATATATTCTTTAGGCATAGAAGTAGACAATTTCAGAATGACCCCAAGTAGATGATCTTCTACCTATTAGGAAAATGAACAAGGAGATAAATGCACATATAAAAATATATCAGCCGTTAAACTATATAAAATACAAAAAAAATTAATTGCTTCAAAAAAAAATACAAAAACAGGAAAACTAACAGACTTCGCAAACACAATTGTTAATTTCCAGTTTTTTCCAAAAAAAAACTTTATTTGCACATGATTTTGACCTCAATTGCATGTGCAAATTATTTCTATCTTTACTCTAAACCTAAGTCTTGAGATGGCATCCAGGGTTTTGGTCTGGACATGACTTGGTCGATTCTGTCTGGTCCATATTGGGTAGTTAATAGGTTTAGTATTAACCATTTAGAGATAATCCGGGTTCCGATTGAATGACGTCACTTTGAACCATGGATTAAAAAACCGGAAAGCGCTTATACTTATTTACTACTGCTTAATATTATACTAGAAAAAGCGATTTGAAAAGCGATCATGAATAAGCGCTTTTCAGCTTTAATCGCTTAAAGCGGCGTTTTAAGCGCCACTTTTAAAACTATGCTTTGAACAGTCCTTGATGATCATGATGGGCCAATGAATTTCGTCAGTTTGTCCCCTGATGTATCTTAGTACATCTTAGAAGACGTCAGATATTACCTGACTGAAATAGATCTCAGAAGAAAATGACGCTTCCGAAGAGACTTGATGCACCACCTATAAGGTGTGGAACCATACACAATGCTCACATCCCTCAAAATATATTAGCAGTTATATATGCCAAAAAAATGTATATTAGCAGTCAACTCGAGCCAAGGACCGATGTAGTGCTGAAGACATTGTAGCATTGGGCTACATCACATAGCCACACAAGTAAGGACTATTTTGAGGTCAGTTTTTCCATACTTTTGAATATCATTTACTACTTTGCTTTGCTTTTCTCTATTCTGATCCTAATTTTTCCCTAGATTAATCAAAATAATTATTTAAGGTGTGGATGAAAAAATTATAGATAATATCATAGTTTTAAAAGCGCCGCTTAAAGCTATAAAAGCTGAAAAGCGGTTTTTAGCGGGTACTCGGGTCGGGTAAATGGTTTGGGCCAACCCATTACCCGAAATGGAAGAACTTAAATTCTTTCATTTCCCTTTCTACTCTTCTAACAAACCCTAATCCTCACTTTCACTCACACTTCTTACCCAAACCCTAGACCTCGCCTAGATAATATAAAATTAGGTGCTCATCTAGATGATTAGGGTAAATGATTTGATAGTTTTTTTCAAATAACTTGGATGTATTTGTTTTGGATGTGTATTTTTAAGATGATGGGCAAATGTTGACAGGTTTAGATATATTTTATGTTTAATTATACATCATACATGTACAGGTTTTGAAAAAATTATATATATAAACAGGGGTATATTTGCAATTTTTTAAAAAATTGCATTTATTTACAATTATGCCACTGTCGCTTTTTTCGCTTTAAGCGCCACTTAAAGCTATAAAAGCTGAAAAGCGCTCCCTGGAAATTGGGAGCGCTTTAAGCTTTTTAAAACTATGGATAATATTATAAAAAATATCAATATACAAAAAAACTCACCATTTTTGATCTCACGATAACTACTCTTCCAGGTGAGAGAAACTGCTGAGCAGTATGTGTAAGCATTAGAACCTCTGATATGCCATCTCTTAGCTTTTCAGCTTTAGAAGCCATCTCAAAGTATTCCTCAATAGCAGGTTCACCTTTTATGCATCTGAAAATTCATTTTTTGCAAATGGAATTTTCTTCATTTATATGGAAAGAAAAATAGCTAAACTGGCACTATTACATACAATTGACTAATTAAACTTAACTAGGCAATATCAACACAGTATTTTTTTGCAGAGGTTTTTTTATTAAATGGGGAAAAAGTGTGTTACACTGTATTTTTACATATGATAAAAACATAAAATAGAAAAAACTATTTGCATGTTTAAGTTAAGAGTTCGAAACTAAACACTAACAGTTTTCTCTCGGTCAGTTTTTTGTAAACATTAAAGATTTTCATTAATATTAATGAAGGGTGATACTCTAAAATTACAAAGTGAAAAATAAAATTAAAATGTGGTAGAGGGAATAGATTGGTTTCCCACCCCATCGATCTTCTCCTATATAGCTTGCACTCTTAGTGATCAAGTAACTAAGAGCTTTGCCTCAGAAGGTTAGTCTCCCAAAACTGATTTGAGGAGATTAGCTCTTTGAGGTTCTCTTTTGGAAGGTCAAGTTTATTGTTATAGAGTATTCTTTGTACTTTTTGAATTCTATAAATGTAGGACTAAATAAAGTGTACATGTGTTAAATAAATTATAGTGGTACAATGAATTATAGGGTATTATAATAATTAATAAATATATGTATTATAATAATTAATAAATATATGTATTATAATAATTTTTCTATTCTCCTATGTTCTGCAAAATGATTTGGAATTGCATATCCTCTGCATCTTTTTCGGTGCTGGTGGAAGGGACTCTAACGCCTCCCTTCAAAAGCCAGAGGAAGATTAGACAGGGTGATCCTCTATCTCCTATTCTATTTGACATAGTTATGGATGTTCTAAGTAGATTGATACAGAGTGGAGTAAAGAATAAACACTTATCAGGTGAATGGTGCTACTTCTATATCTCACCTCATGTATGCGGATGATATCCTCATATTTTCAAAGGAAAATCTGAAATCACTTAATACAATTAAAGCGGTGCTTGAGAAATTATCATTGTTGTCGGGATTAGAAGTAAATGCGAGCAAGAGCTCCTCCACCTTCTCAAAAGTATGTGCAGAAGATCAATCTTTGCATAATATCTTAGGATATACTGTTAAAAATTTACCTATAATATATCTGAGATTACCAATCACGGGAAAGAAAAAGTCATTTGGACAGTGCTGGAAGCTAATCCAGTCTATAGAGGCGCTCTTAGCAAGATGAAGTGGGAAATGTCTTTCCTATAGAGGGAGAATACAACTAGTTAACTGGATAATAGCTGAAAAGTATACTTATTGGGCGCAAGGTATGGCTATCCCTGACTCTGTGGCTAAGAAGGTGAGAAGGTTAGCCTATAGATTTATATGGGACGGAAGGAAAGGGATCCCGTGGGCCCAAATGGTCTTTCCCAAGGCGGAAGGGGGTCTAGGGGTTAGAAACCTTCCTATTATCACCACTGCAACCAATATTAAAAGAGATTCAAAGTACTGGGATAGGAGTGACTCTATTCTGGTAAAATGGATCCAGGATAGGTATATTAAAGGAAAGACGCTTAATGATATACAAATCAGATCTACTGTGGATTCGCATTTTTGGAAAGTTTTTGTTTCAGAAAGAAACCTAATGGATAAATGTTTGGATTGTAGGGCCAATAGTACGATTGTGTGGAGATCTGGCACTCCGATAAAGAAGTTGGGGGGAATAGTGGAAAGTATTAGAGATAGAAAGCATAAAGATATATTGGCTGAGGGAATTTGGTCGAAGATATCTACAAAATTCTCTATTCTCTTGTGGAGGGTGAAATGGGATCACCATCACCTAAACACGTTCAAGAAGCTGAGAAGTTGGAGAGTACAAGTGCCTCCTGTTTGCTTGTTATGCAATCTGAAAGATGAAACTAGGAGTCATCTTTTCTTTAACTGTTCTTATTCTAGATCTCTCTTAATTCCGTTGGCGGAATACCTGGATTTCGCTTTCTGGAAAATAATGAATATTACAGTTCCCACCCAATCCAGTCCAGATATTAGATTGGGGGATCTGACGGAGGCAGCACAAAAGATTACGCGCCACTCTCCCCCTTGGGGGTTAATATGGAATGCTATTAGGTGCTTGTCGTGGCATATATGGACGGAAAGAAATAAAAAGATATAGACATTACATTAGTAGGCCTCCTGAGGTAGTCCTTAAGGAGGTCATTAAAGACATCAGTCTCTCCTTTAATTCAGTGTATTACAAGAAGAGTTGTTGTCACCCTTTGGAGACATCTATGATGGAAGTATGAGAGACCAACCTCCTGAGGCAGCGTATCTAGTTACTATATAACTAAACTACATAACTAATGGGAGAGAGTGAAAGAGCTTTTTGCTCGTTTCTTTATATTTCTGTTTCTATTTCTATACTCTATTTTTTGTAAACTTGGCATTAGGCTTATTTTAATGAAATTTAATTGCTTAAAAATAAAAAATTCTATCCAATATACTTTTTACCTAAAAAATTTATTTGATTATTTAATTGGCATGCCTATATTTTAGGATTGATATATAAAAATTATATGAATTTCCCTTATTTTTATATATTTACGAAAATGCCACTAGCACGAAGGCGTGTTTTTGCGCACAAAAGCTCAAATGTTGCAGGTGGTGGCGCATCACGCAGAGGCGCATTCCGAACCTTGTGTCGGGGAATGTATTATGATGTCTGATGGTTGGACAGACAAGTGGCAAAGATCCATATTCAATTTTCTAGTCAACTCTCCAAAAGATAATCGCTTGCACAAATTGGTGTACATTAACTACAAACAACATTCGAGCGATCGATTTCTAAAACGAAATCAAGAAGCAAAAGACTATGACCCATTGCCGTCAATGATTTGCATTTTTGATACAGCCTATATCTAAGATCAGGTCACTGGTGAGATGGAGATGAAGATGATTTCTCCTTCTCTAATCGGGAGTGAAGATCTTGGAATCCACCAAGAGAATAGCAAGAAAAAGAGAACAGTAGAAAGCAATAGTGAAAGTAGAATGAGAAAAAGAGAATAGAGCCAAAGAGGAAGGTAATACCTGAATACAATAATCGATTGGGTGATCAAAGAGGATCACCCTGCCTAATCCCCCTCTGGCTTTTGAAGGGAGGTGTTGGAGTCCCTTCCACCAGTACCGAGAATGAAGCAGAGGATATGCAATACCAAATCAATTTGCTGAATATAGGAGAAAATCCATACGCTTCAAGTGTGGCAATTATAGCCTCCCAACTGACTGTGTCAAAAACTCTTTTAAGATCTATACTCAAGCAACACCTTTTGGGAGTTCTCTTTCTCCCAAAGCCATGAACCATCTCATCCGCTAGAATGGTATTATCCGAGATGAGCCTACCTTGGATAAAAGCTGCTTGATTTGAGAGATGAGTTCACTAAAGACCTAACTGATCCTATCTACTAATATTTTTGTCATTAGCTTCTAGATCAAGTTGACACATGAAATTGGTCTGAAATCAAACATATTTGAGGCCATGTTTGTTTTGGGCACAAGCGTGATGAAAGTATGGTTAGCAGACTTCAGCAAAGGCTTTCCTTTGAAGAATTGCCTTACACATTCCATTACTAGGCCTTTCAGATCTCCCCAAATTTTTTTGAAGAATTCTGAGGTGAAACCATATGGTCTGGCCCAAGGGATTTCCCAGAATTAAAGGAGAACAGTGTGGACCTTACTTCTTCCTCTAACGGAGCATGAAGCAACCACCTATATTCATTGCTTCAGAAACTACTCTAGGAAAAATGACAGGAACCGTCGGCCGTATGGTGGTTGAATTACTGAACAAAGTTTGAAAATACCTAACATTGTTTTCTTCTAACAGAGCCCTAGAGGTGGTTTGATTTCCATCTGTATTGAGAATTTTAGAGGTTGAATTTTTAGATCTCCTTAACTTTGTGGCGATAATAAAGAATTTATTGTTTTTGTCTCCTAGTTTTAAAAAAGAAACCTTACTCCTTTGCTTCAGATCTGCCTCCGCTTTAGCCATAAGCTCCTTTAATCTTCCTCTTATTTTTGTACTTTCCTCTTGGAGCGAGATAGATAAGGGGTCCTTTTCCAAGGCTTCAACTGAGTTATTCAGATTGATCCTCCTCACTGAGTGTCCTTTCTCTGCTGCCCATTGCTTAGAAAGTATTTTAACTTCCTTAAGCTTTTGCTGCAACTTATACAAGTAATATAACCCAGTTTCATGTATTTGCTTTGCTAGGCCAGCCTTGGGTA
The DNA here is from genome assembly GCA_001185155.1 of Zostera marina. Lineage (NCBI taxonomy): Eukaryota > Viridiplantae > Streptophyta > Magnoliopsida > Alismatales > Zosteraceae > Zostera > Zostera marina. Next base: position 1,301,024 of record LFYR01001978.1, read on the forward strand.
TCTCTACATATGAAGCCTCCAACCAAGTTAAATAGCCTAAATGGCTTAGCTCCTTTTTCCACCTTAGATATTGTGATTAGCATCGCTTTGTGGTCGTTGGTTCCATTGTGAAATTCCACCCTTGCTCCAAGCCAAGTATCAATCCAGGTTTGGTTTACAAAATCCTTATCCAACATTGTTTGGGTGAAATTTGGACTTGGAGAGTTATTTGTCCAAGTATACTCTCCACTTATTGAATCCAGCTCCAATAGTTGAGCTATATCCGTGGCCTGTATAAACTCAGCAGGTCCCCCATGATTATATGTTCTAGATCGTTGCCTTTCTTCAGGGGACCTTATTTCATTAAAATCCCTCCTACAAGCCATGAGGAAGAAGATATAAGTCCAATTTGATGAAGAAGGCTCCAGAGTTGCCTTCTGCCCTCTCTAGAAGAAGTTTTACCATACACTGGCGTATGGAATAAGATTAGGCCTCCAGAATTCTTCAATTTTGCATGGATTAACTAGGGATGGGAAACTAATATATCTACTGACCAGATTTTTTTCCTCCAAAACAACCAAATGGAGTCTGGAGATGCAGGAGTAGAAGAATCAACATTATTATGCGAATCCCATTCTGGCCCAAACGTATCCCTGATCGATTGTACCTTATGCGGTTTGATCTTAGTTTCCAATATCAAAAATATATCTATTGCTTTGGACCTAACTAATTCCTTGATTTCCTATGTGATTCAAAAGAGTTAAACTCCCTAATATTCCAAATCAGGAAAGCCATTATAATATGACTTCCTTAATAGAAGATTCAGGTAAGGGATCACCTGTCCTTCAGTGCAACTTCTTCCACACCTACTTTGGAGCTTAGGTCCCCTCCATGAGCATAATATCTTCTCTTCCTACTTGTATTACTTCGCGAGCCCTCTTGGCTTGATACCTTGGCCCAATCGGGATTCTCTACAGTCCTTATATCTAGGAGCCCCATCATTCCCTGAATAGGGGCCATCCCAGTTTTCCTTCTAGCATACTTTTTTGTTGCCTCCATGTGCCTTCCTAGAGTAGTGATCATATCTAAGGTCCTTGACCCTACCTTGAGAGAAGAGAACAACCCCTTCGGGACCACCTTGGGCTCAGATGTCGGCGTTGGTTGCGATAAGCTAAATTTGGTAGGACAGCGCATTGGAGGAGAGAACGAGGAACAATTCGGCCTGAGCTGAATTTTCCTCGGGGTGTGCCCACCCTTGTTCCGCCGACTGAGACGACATATCATCATTTACCCTCCAGCTATAGATTGGTGAATTAATGCTTTGTCCTTGCATTGACTTCTCACTGTTCCCCTCAATGTCTCTCCTGTATTATCAAGGCTCCCTTGCTGGGCGAAGATTGCAGAAATCTATCAGGAGAATGAGACCCTTCCCTTTCTCCACCTGCACCCCCCAGTCAGGGGTCAACAATCTCAAAATCTTGTATTACCTTTTGCTGCCCCTGTATAGTCATGCCCATCTCCCTATCTTGACTGGAGACTTCAGAGACATATGCATCCCGTTCTGCTGACAGGGCCTCTTGCGAGGATCTTTTAACAGTCGAAGGAGAATGAGACTCCCCTATATCATCCTCAATGTGAATTCTTTATTCTCGAAAGTGTGAATTATTTCTCTTCACATTGAGAGCACTCATCGTTTTCTCTCTGAGGTAACTTTCCACATCCCGGTAAATTTCTATACATTGGTATACTAAAATTATTTTTCATCTAAAAACTTACAAATATCTACAAACAAAATTAATAACTACCTTACTAGTACCTGATGCAGAGCATTGTTTTTCATGCGACGTCTAGGCGTCGCATATGCCATCATGCGGTCCAGCGCATGTAGGCGATTGTCATCATGTGGTCCAGCGCATGTAAGCGATTGCCTTCATGCGCTGACCGGGTTAGGCAGATCCGCCTAACCCATTTACCCAAATAAACACCTTATTCTTCCAGCGTTCGGGTCGAGTAAACCCTAGCTCTCTTCTTCTTCCAGCGTTCGGCGATTGTTCTTCTTCCAGCATTCTTCTTGTTCTTCTGCAAATCCTAGCTAGCGATTTCCAGGTTAGAAATCTCGATTTCCCACCTTCTATTCCCGATATTGTAACTTAGGGTATATATTGTAAAATATATATATTTTATAAACTTAGGGTATGTATTTATGAACTTAGGGTATATATTTATAAACTTAGGGTATATATTATATATATTTAACTGATTTTAGGCGACGCCTAGGCGGTCGTGGCCGCCTGAAAAAACTTGATGCAGAGCATAGTCATCATCATATTTCTATTGATGATTTTAATGAAGAGCTGGAAGGATCTCATGATCTGGTCCTTAAATGGCTTGACCAAGGTCAGGCCATTTCCACCTCTCATTAAGAGGATATAACTCACACCAAATGGGTTGTCCATTACTATTGGTGTGAGTATAAATATAATGGACCATGTTAGATTATAATACTATAGGGGTTACTTAAATAATAACCATATTAGTTAGTTACTTAATTAGTCTATTAACCATATTAGTTAGTTACTTAATTAGACTATATAATGGACCTATATTGTAGAATACATTCATTGAATACAATCTAAGCTTCTGTAATCAGTTCTTGGATTACAGTCTTGAAACTAAGATCTACTCCTCTGTTAACAGACCCAGCAGGCAGGAGATTATTATTGTTTATTGTGCACTCAAGGTATTATTATCTCCTTATTACTTTCCTCTTTCTACACTTTTTCTCCACTCGTGCATCTAGATCTAGATTGCTCTTTCTACTCTTGGTGGATTCCAAGAATTTCTGATTTTCTTCCATCTGAGAAGATCTTAAATCTTCTTCACTGATCTCAGTTTTCAGAGTACTGCTACATTACTACCACTCCCTAAATGATTTCGTACTAATAGATTGTGACACAAGCTTACTCGATAGCTTTTGTAAATTTAGAGAGTTTCAATAGAAGAAGTTCAATTTCTGGTTGTTTCTTTTGAGTGTGAAATTCAGCAAAACTCCTCTTGAGCATGTCCTCCACCTGTAAAAGCACAATATATGTGAGTCAATTGTTCAAATTATATTTAGACATATACTTGTATATATTAAAGTGACGATCTATTCAAGAGGGATCAAGGCACCACAGTTGTCAAGCACCTTCTAAATTCTAATTGGTCGGGGTTAAAAGTGATATTCTTCCTTTTCCACTCTTATAATACTTTTCTTCAAAATAGTGGGATTCTTAATGAAAATTCAATGCAACTAATTTTGAAGGTCATAGCTCTACACTAGGCAGAAATCACATGCACATAGTAGGGCTACATCAATAAGTTACAACATATCTTCTTGATATAAGTATATGGGTTTGGCCCCTTTTATTACTTTAGCAGAAAAGAATTTTATCTTCATTAAAAAAAAGTTGTGATAGTTTTTACCTTTAGTTCTTCAAGCCGTAGGAGATGAAGAATCATGGTATATCGTAAACGAAATTGTGAAGCAAGCCGTGTTGGCATCCCAACCATAACATTCTTTAAAAGATTCTCATCTGGGATCTCATCACGGCACATCACAACAACTGTACCAACAGTATCCAGACCTCTCCGACCAGCTCTGCCAGCCATTTGTATATACTCACCAGGAAGCAAAGATCTGAATTCCTTGCCATCATATTTCCTTAATCGATCAAAAACAACCTACAAGAAGAACATAGGTTGCAGAAAAGAAATGACCAGGATAACACTGTTAACTCTATTTTTTAAATTAAGTTTTTTTTAATATTTGGAAAGGGATAATACAGCTTTTCCTATAACATCAGAAACTATTGGTTGATGACTCAAGCAACAATAATCAAAAAGCTTTGGAGAATCATAAGCTCAGTAGAGTCCATATGGGCAAGGTAGAATTGGGATGTAGATTGGGAGAGAATACAATCTTATTGCGGAGTGGTTTCGGAGGCAAGTAAACACAAGGCAGCAATAGACTGTAAAGAGAGGCTATCCTAGATTCCTTGACAAGGAACACCTAGTAACTAGGTGGGACTGTGGGAGATATTGACTAAACAAGGATGCGCATAGTGTAGTTATGTTCGGTCAGTAAATGTGGTTCTATAAAATTGAATCCATGCATTTGTATATATTTTTTTTTTGAAAGTAATGTTTGTATATAATTGTTATGGCTTAAAATTTCCTTTCGATTACCTATGTAATATTTCATTTATTTATTGTAAATTTTCTCATCGGAGTAATCCAAGGTTCCAGATGCGCCTCTGCGCGATGCGCCACCACCTGAAGCATTTGAGCATATGCACACAGATGCACGCAGTGGCATTTTCGTAAATATATATAAAACTAAAGGAAATTCATATATTTTTTTATATATCTAAATTATATCAATTAAATTTTTTAGTTAAAAATATATTGGATAGAAAAATTATTATAATACATATATTTATTAATTATTATAACACTCTATAATTCATTGTAACACCAAGGTTTAAAAACCAGTTAATCATTTAGGAGTATTTTCGTAATAATATAGCTCTATAAATGGCTAGGGTTTCTTTAAATTTATAAAAGAGAGGCTTTTATAAAAAGAAAATAATAAATAACCCAAGAGGCTTTTAAAAAATAATAACGTAATGGGCTGGGCTGGGTCTTCTTTAATACATCTACAACATCAAAAATACTCTATAATAATAATTTATTTAACTACACTTTTTTAGTCCCACATCGATAGAATTCAAAAAACACAAAGAAGGTTGGTCTATAAATAAAGATTCATTTTGTCTAAAACAAATATGAAATCTAAAGAGTGGGAGGAGCTTATATTAAAAATAATATAGCTTTTTTCATGGACCAATGTATAAATTTTTATGCTAAAAATTTATAAGGTCTTAAAATAAAATAAAAATTGGCCTTTTTTTTAAAATAAAAACAAAGCATTGTTTTAAGTTATTTAAATAACTTAAAACAGGCTTGTATCTATAAAACAGGCTTGTATCTATTTAAATAATGGGCTGGGCTGGGTCTTCTTTAATACATCTACAACATCAAAAATACTCTATAATAATAATTTATTTAACTACACTTTTTTAGTCCCACATCGATAGAATTCAAAAAACACAAAGAAGGTTGGTCTATAAATAAAGATTCATTTTGTCTAAAACAAATATGAAATCTAAAGAGTGGGAGGAGCTTATATTAAAAATAATATAGCTTTTTTCATGGACCAATGTATAAATTTTTATGCTAAAAATTTATAAGGTCTTAAAATAAAATAAAAATTGGCCTTTTTTTTAAAATAAAAACAAAGCATTGTTTTAAGTTATTTAAATAACTTAAAACAGGCTTGTATCCGGGTCGGATCCTACCCGGATCCGGCTAAGGGAGATGCGCCCATCGCATATGCGCGCGCACCCGGAACCTTGAGGTAATCAAGGGTAAATTTTCAATATTTTATTATTTAACAAAAAAGTGTTAACTGGCTAATACGAAACAAAGAAAATAAAACAATAACAACATTACAACTTGTCTCCTACTCCCAAAAAGTATGAACTATGGAGAGCACGTATTCATGAGATGGGGGATTGAATTGCATCAAGTTATCATCACACAAGTTATCTTTCAAGTTTCAATAAATAAATCAGAAATGCATGTGGAGGACTTCATTGAACGTTCTTAGGGATCACAATGTGGCACATTTGGTCGGAGCATTGTATATGGGTATATGATGAGAAGGATTAAGGCTGGAAGGAAGCCTGGTAAAGGATCAAGATGGACTGCAAAATGGTGTTCGATACAAGGAAAAGATGGTGTATAACAGAACGTTGGAACCTTCTCTTTGATACTTGGTGAACCTAATCAAGGATTTTCATTTGTACCTTAGCATAGTGAAGAATGAAGATACACAGTATGATTGCACTATACTGGAATTAGTAAACTATGGGATGATTACTATGGCCTGTTATTATTTAGCAATTAGCATGCTGTTAAATTTCTAATGTCATAGTTTGTACTTAGAATCTTAGATAACTTAGTTGTTTTCGGATTTTTATATAAAAGAAGAAAAAACTTTGTAAAAAAACTTACCGTTCTTGCAGGGGCATTTACTCCCATAGCAAATGTCTCAGTCGAAAACAATACCTAAATCCATTTAAATAGAAGTCCACTTTAATAAGTTATTGTTTTTTTGTAAAGAGTAAAAAATTTATATTAAAAATCAAAGAAGATTACAAGAAATATATGCAATATCCTTTCCCCATAGCAAGAGTTAAGGAGTAGTATTTCCCAGTCCTCACCCTTGATCGATATTTTATATTTGCACTATGTGCAGATCCAAATTAAACAGAAGGGTTTGATTACTAGTAGTGACTCTCAGCCAATTAAACCCCATTGGGTTGATGTATTTACTACTAAAATCCAGCTCTTCACTAAGAGACAAAAGTATGTTATCCCTAGTAGGCGATTTCACTCACCAGAGTTTCACTCACAGAGTAATAGAACTGTAGGAGGAAAATCCCAAGGGAGGATTCTGTGATCTGAAACAACATGGCATTGCTCTGAGCTTGTCCAGTGAAGAAGTTGAGTTGGTATGTGGGCTTTCCCAGAAAAATAGGACACCACCTATACCATTGATGAAGGCATCACATTCAATCTCAAAAGGCACCCAATTTAGTGCTAATACTGGACTTGACCTTGGGACTTTTTTCAATTTATCAAAGCTTTCTTGGGCCTCTGTTCACCAAATACACCTTTCTTCAAACAGTCTGTTATAGGGTGCAGTCACTGACTCACTGTCCCAAAATTCTTAATAAAATTTCTATAGAATGATGTCAATCCATGAAGCTTCTCACGTAAATTATATTAGTTAGGACAGACCAATTTTCCAGAGCCAGTGTTTTCTGTGGATCCATCCTTCCTAATTTCATCTTTTCCCACTTGAAAATTCAAAAATAAGACTTGAAACCTGATCAACCAGAAAAAAACACTTCTTGATATTTAATCTCAATTTCTGATCTTGTAAAACTTGTAATGAGTAGGGATGTCCTTGCTGTAGATGAGAATGTAATGGAGCAAAATACCAATGGAACGGTAAAAAAAATTAAAGTAATTTTTCAATATCAATGGATGAGCCTTTAGCAGTAGTTAAGGCTAATTGTGCTCCTTGTATTAGAAGGAGACAATTAGAGTCACCTATGATTACGTGTAACCACATCAGAAAGTTAATATCAAGAAGATTGAGAAGATGTGTAAGTCACCTATCCCTATTGAATTCGATATACATGATTTATTTTCATTTGACCATAGGAAATAGAAACATAATATTGAAAAATTCATTCTAAATTCTAAATACATTTTGGATCACAGTATCACACCACCAAAGAAGTTTCAATTTGGAGTACACCTAGTGTAGTGTAGTTCAGTATCAATGGAAATTTATTTGCTTTCAAAAAAACAAAAGAAGAATGGAATAACCTTGATAAGTCCACGACAAAAAAGCATTTCAACTACTTCTTTAACTATTGGAAGGAGTCCAGCATGATGAACACCAATGCCTCTTTCTAGAATCTTTTCAACTCGGACAATCTGCAAAAACAACAAAATTAAAATAATGAACTTTGATTGATTTGATCAATAGTGGTGCTTAATTATAAAAACTAGCAATAACTGGAAAAGGATATTAACTAGCAAATTGATGATTCTGATATTCTCTAGAGTCCAATCCAAGAGTGCAAATATTGAGGTTTAATGTAATTGGGAGTTTTTTTTGGTGTTAAATGTTTTCATTTAATGAAAAATGAAGGGCATTTCCCTGAAAATACAATGGCAATAAGCATAAAATATAAATATGGATATTGTAACACTTTCCACACATCCATATTGCCTAAAGAAAACTCTAGACTATCTGCCTCCGGAGGTTGGTCTCTCATATCTACATTCTGCTAGTCTCCAAGGGATGACAACAACATTTCTTGAAGCACTCAGGCTTGAAGGATATGCTGATGTCCTTGATTACCAAGTGTGGAGACTGTTTAATTGGCCAATTAAGAGGTCGGTTACAAGGCCAATTAAAGAGTTTATGAGTCTATTTTGGGAATGGCTCAAAATAATCCATATAAATAGCTCCTCTTGTATTAAACTCGTGTATAAGTTGTGTGAGTTGTAATAGAGCTTAGACACCATTATTGGGTATTTGGGTGGAACCACGTAAAAATTCTCTTGTGTCCTTTTATATTCTCTTCTCTTTCTTTTTATGTTGATTACTCTTATTCTCAACAGTATCTCAAGTTCTCAACCTCATTTTGGCAAAAAGATCATTCTGATCTTAGAGAGCGCTTAACAGATTTTACATTTGTCAAGGAGTGATCATCTATATACTTGTAGCCTCTAGAAAAAGTTGGAGAGCACACACTGCATAGTGCATTCTCAACATTTGTACTTTGCATCTTGATAATGTATATGTTTAGTGTTTATCTTGAAAAAAATATGCTTTGATTAACCAAAATAAACCTGGTCTTTTTGATGAATTGAATACCTGGGGAAGTTTCCTATCAGATCCCTTCAAGCGTGTAAAGACCTTGTTGCAGAAGACACGTATTTTACTCTTTTCAGCGCTGCTAATAAAATCAGCTCCAATCAAAGTATCGACAGATTTATCACATTGATTCTTTGAGAAACAGAATATGATAACCTAGATCAAGCACCAATGTACCATAACATAATTAACAAACATGAAGAACATAAAAAAATGCAAAATTTGTAGGAAGGTTTTCCTTAGAAATAGAAGAAGAAATAAAGATCATAAAAATAAATATAGACGTAAATAATTTGCTAAGGTTTGATGTGGATGAAAAAAGAAAACTAATTCCACGTACTGGTGAAAGTGACAGATTTGTGAGTTTTTTTATGAGCAATAACCATGATGTAGACTGAGATCCCCATGTCCCCCTTTTGCTTTGAAAGGTCCCACTGGTCCCAGAAATGCCATATGCATTTTGAGGCACATGGTGCTTATGGCCTCTGCCTCTACTAAACTGTTCATTTTGTTTGATTTGACCTCTACTCTGAGATGAAGCATATGATGTGCTTGGCCCAGCTCCTCCACCAATCCTGGAATTTTTTTTCTTAAATGCATCCTTAGCGTCTTGTATTCCCTTAGGTAAAAAAACTTCATTTTGACATATTTTATAAAATTCACCAGAATAGAATATGCAATGCTCCAGGGGAATGGGTCGCTTCAAGGTCCTGAATCCATTGCAAAAAATAATCATGATCATAAGTACATGTTTTATTGTACAAAGAAAACTATAAAAGGAATTCCTAAAACTTGAGTGCATGTAAGTTAGTGCTAGTATATCAGAAATTGAACTAAAATAAATCTTTTTTATTGGTCAGAGTTATTTAAATTTTAGATTGCTAAATTGCAAAGGATACCCAGTGACATGGATTTTTTTATTCTTTGTCCGGCTGATCCAGTCTGCAAACTCTTTAGTATTTGGTACCTGCAAGATATATACTTATACAGATGTGTTGTTTGAGTTTGATATAAGCAATACCAGATTTTTAGCAAAAAAAGGAACTTAGATTATAAACATGTTTATCCCATTGTGGAAGTTAAATATACCGTTGCTGAAAGGAGGACAATGTTGATATGTTTTGGAAGCATGATGATGATTTCTTCCCAAACAACTCCTCTCTCCACATCATTTACATAATGCACTTCATCAAATATCACCTGTTTCAATTAACTGAATAAAGTGAATAAACCAAAAGATTTTGATATATAATACACACAAAAAATATCTTCTGAGACAATTATTTGGGGAATTTCATATTCCTTGCTCTCTTTTTTTTACAAATGAATTTTTTTTCACCTATATGAAAATAGCTAAATTACCAACCAATGCTATCAACTTATATCAAAGAAATATAATTAATCTAACTAAATATTCTTGATAAACAGCTTGATTTTCTTTTAGGCCAGACTGAGGTTTTTGACTAACCATTTGGAGAGATGAAGATGATAGGTGATCTTGAGTGCCTCCTCATCGGATCTACCCTCCGGTGATCCCCTGTGAGATCCCCAAGGACTAAGTTGTGTTCCCACTCAAGGCTATCCTTGAGTGGAGGCCCTCCAAGGTGTATGTACTTGGAAGGCTGAGAGCAGTCGGTTCTCCTCCCTCTTTAGTTAGCCACCTTATACTCCTTCTTCATCCTCAAAGAAGTTCTAGCTCCCTCCCTTGTGAGAAGTGCCCCCCCCAAGGTGGTTGTACTTGAGGGGACGAGATTCTTGAGGATAATCTCCCCTAGCCTCTTAGTGGTTCTCTTCTCTGGCCGGGAAATAGAGAAGAAACTCCCCTTAGATTGGAGATATTAAAGCTCTGACTTACAGTGCACATGAACTCAGATATGGGTTGAAGCATGCCCTTGTATATGTTGATAGGACCCTCCCCACTAAAGATGAGCAAACACTTTCAGTAAGGATCATCGGAGAAAGACCTTCCCCTCGACGTCTCCATTGCTACATCAGGAATGTATGGGATATTCAATCTAATTTTACAGTCAATTGTTTTATGGATGCTACTTTCACAGTCCTATTCTCCACAGTTCCTGACTTCCTAAGAGTGGTTGATCGTACTTGGGCGTTTATTGATGACAAATTGACAATCCTCTAAAAATCTCTCACGACCTCCTTGAGGACTATATGATGAGAACTTCCGCAAAATTCCACAGTGGATCCTAATTACGAGGATGATGAACCCATGTAGACAAGAGATGCCATCTCTGCAATTCTGAGTACAGTAGTAACCCTCTGGAGGCAAAACACTTACACTCACCCTAGGGATATGCCCTCTGGGCTTGTGTGATACTTGATTTTGAAAGGTTTATACCACACACGATTCCGGTTGTGGTGATTAAGGAAGGATTGGAGACTCTTTTACACCTTAAGATCAGAATGCGATCATTACCTCTGTCGTGTGAAATTTGTCCGTGCTTCGGACATGGAGAAAGGCATTGTTGCCTAAACATGCTCCCTTGCCGGCGACTTAATAAGCATTAGTCGAACCAACTCCACTAGAAGCATCCTAACGTTCCCCGGAGACAGGTCGACTGTCAATTGTAGTACCTTGACAAGTCCATGGCTTGAAATGGTTCGGGCCATGGCTTGAACTATCTCAATGGGTTGGATTAACTCTCATTGTGGATTTTCCACTCTTACACAATGAGAGTATAAATAAGAATGGACTGGTGAAAGGAGGATTAGTTTACTTTATTCTATATTTCTATTCTCTTTTCATTCCTCTAGATCTTATTATTTCTCAGATCTTGTTCATCGATTGGTGGAATCCAATCTGACTGTGAATTAGATAAATGGATTCCCATCTGATTTCCAGTACTTTTTAAATCATCGGATTATTAATCCTTGATCCAGCATCTCCAATAATTCCTTGTTGGATAACTACTCTATTTTTGCACTTAGTCTACGCCAGATATAGTTAGGGTAGGGATGCTGGATAATTACTTAAACTACTTGGTTTAAGCAATCTGTGATCTTAAGTAGAATACTCCTTGAGTATTTGCAGTTGAAAAATAGGTGGCTAATGAATTCAAACTCCAAGCTCAAAAAGTCATGAAGGTTGTGATTTATCTCCTCCATTGCACTCTCCAAAGAATGATCGAGAACTTGGTAAGCATATAAGACCATATTTCCTCAGCCATGTTGTCTTGGTAGCTCTTAGTTCTCACGCTCTCTGTAATGGCTCCCAAATTCTTTGATGTAAACACAATTAAGAATGAGAATTTACCTTGAAATTTCAGAGTGCTGGAACAAGAGACTTTCTGGCAAAGATTGCAATAGAAGAATCCTGAGTATTACTGAGGATGATTAGGAATATAGAAAGATGGAATCCACCGGCCAATAGATTTATTCAGGAATCCACCAGAATGTGTGAGGAAAGAAATACTTTTTGGAGAAAAAGAATTCAAGAAGGAGGAGAAGGTGGAGAAAAGAAGGATACCTGAAAATGCAGCAAAAGTTGGTCCTACACTCCATTGTTATTCTTTATTCTCATCTCATAGTAGTTGAGACCAATTAGATGAGTACTTGGATATTAATTAGAAGTAGACGTAGCCCTGTTGTGATAAAGACCACTATCAAGGAAATCCACTAAACGTACAACATGCTTCTTGTTCTTGGGGACTCCTATTTTCCAAGATATTTTATAGTCAGTTCCATATTTAAGATAATAATCGATGATGCCTTCCCTGGCTAAGAGTAAGTGTCATTGTGCTGAATCAAGGGTAGGCTTGACCTGAATATCAGAGAGAGGTTTCCCCCTGATAACTCTTAATATCGTATTCAAGATCCAAGTTGAAAAGATAGATTCACTTTTCTCCCAAATATTAGTTGTTTTTTATGACACGGCTGTAGTTATGGCCTATGGGGTGATCTATCACACTTAATCCTCCCTAATTTTTAGATAGAATCATTTGGGACCAAAGGATCTCCTTTCTATCATCTTATATGAATTGGTAAGCGAGTTTTCTGAGTTTTTTATGACAGATGCTGCGAGGGTTATGCCTTGCCCAGTTGACCAGTTGGATTCTTCCCCCAAACTAGAGGCACTTTCCAGTTTCCACTCCATCTAGCATGGTAGTTTTTAACATGATGTAGGCACATGTTATAGGGTTTTCTTTGTCAAGTTCATAATCAAAAATTGGCACACCTTAATCAATTAGGGATTCAGGCAGGGTCAATGATATTTTACAAGAAGATCACCAAAAACTCAGAAGACCACATATACCTCGTTGAAAGAGTTGAAGTTTACCTGTTTGAGATTGATGTAGGACAACTACATGGAAATGGTCCCAATTGTGCTCTTTCTTTTGCAAAGAGCACAATTAAACTTAACTGATTCTGCAGGCTCATCTCAAAGGCAGTCCTCCACCTTTTGAGATGAGTATAAATAAAGGAATAAAGGAGGACCAGGAGGTCAGGATTCATTTTTTAAAAAAGGTACCTGTCTCTTCATCTCCCCTGCGGCTCCTTCTTTTCTTTTCTCTTTTTTTTCTGCTGTTTACTATTCTATTGCCGATTTTCTTCCTGTCGCCCTATTTTCTGGTGGAATCCAGAACTTTCTACTGGTGGAATCCAGTCTCTAAACCCTCTCTCGATTGGATTTCTTCATCCAATCTCTAGCTAATCACTCTCTCTTTGGTTAGCTACATCAGAGATACAAGTTTTTGTCATCCACCTCTCTGCCATGTTTTCAATAACATCTATCAATCTGCTAGCATCTTTAGGCATTCAACCCAAGGTATCTTGAACTGGAAGGTGTTGAAAAATACCTCTACTGAAATTAACTCCAGCATTAGACAATTCTAAATTTTGAGTACAACCTGAAAAAAAATCATATTCTTGTTGTTGCTCACCATCAGCTTTGTCTTGCTGAGAAATCTCCTGAGACGTTTATTATATTCTTTTAGAGATTTGCCGGTAAGTGATACTTTGCAAACAAGAGGAAATCATCTGCGTAACATTGAGAAACTTGCAGGATTTTATTCTCTTTGTATAATTTAATCTTCTGTTCAACTTTCTATTTCACAGAATTGTTGAGGCTCTCCATGACTCCATCACCATGGGCATGGATCATCCTACTTTAAACCTCTTCCTGTAATTTATTGAGGGTCTCGGAAGTCAAAAGTGCACTTAATGCATTCTCAATTTGTATTTTCTTGTTTTGATTTATATTTCTTATAAAAAAAAGATATATTGTAATAAAAAACAAATTGCAAATTTTCAATTACCATGGGATCCTCCTGCCTAACATATTTGGAGTGAAAAGAATAGGAGGTTAAAACAACACAACACCCTAAGGCCACTAGAGACTGTCAGCACTCAGCAATGAGAATCTAATGGATGTAAGCATTATCTACGGTGCAGAACAATCTATCTTAGATTGAGAAACATGCTATAATCACATGGCAGTTCAACCTCATGTAATAATAATTAATGAAGAGAGTAACAATAAGATATATTTTCATTTTCCCTATATTTTAATGGACTATGCCCCTCTCCTTTTTATTTCATTTAATAAAATCTTTAACTTCGTCAAAAAATTGCAAATTTTCATATAAACTGAAAAACATATAAATTATACAATCAATTTATATACCCATTCAATGTCCCGAATGATATCAGCACCTTTGTATAACATGGACCTTAATATTTCAGTAGTCATGATAAGGCAAGACGCTTCAGGCTTGATGCTCACATCTCCTGTAAGAAGACCTACGTCAAATTTTACACAAAAATCCCTGTATTTCTGGTTGCTGATCGTCTTGATTGGAGCAGTATATATAGCTTTAGTGCAATGCTGCAAAAATGTACATCGTTTAGTTGAGGGAAATTATAATGTTAGCAGTTCCTAACAAAACTTTTGTAAAGTAGAAAAAAAATCCATCAAAATGGTCATTATATAAGACCATAAAAAATTATCGTGCAAGAAGAATATAGAAATATTATTAGATTTTATAATTATTCAAAGTTTATATTTACATATAAAAATAAGTGAGGAGCTGATGTATTTTTATTTGTATATAATAATAATAATTTACTTGAATATTTATAATTAAATCTTCAATATTATTTAATAACATTCAATATTAAGAAAAGAAAATGAGCGGGTATTGACATTTAACAATATAAGTCAGTAATGTGTACCTTTGAAGCTAGGGCAAATGCATACTCTGCAACAACTGTTTTTCCAGCTGAAGTATGTGCAGCAACAAAAACAGATTCACCCTTTTCAAGGTAATATATAGCCTGCACCAGCCAAATGCAAAGTTATAACAATATAAAGTAAATTATCTTGGATTGGACTGCCGCAAGCCCAATTACAGTAACCAATAACCACATATATTTCCCAACATGAATAAGAAGGATATTACCTCCTTTTGGAATTCATCCAGTTCAAAAGGGAAGTCAAGTGCCATATCAGGAACAAGCTGATAAAAATTGGAGGCGATATCTTTAATGGAAACCGAAGCCTGCACATAAATTACTCACTTTTCAATATATAAACGATAACAGCCCAAAAGATATGATCAATTTAAATAGTTAAGAAAAGTCAAACAGGTAATAGTTTCCGTGCATGCCTAATGAGTACTGACCAACTAGGATTTTCATTTCATCCTTATCCAAAAAATATTTGTGTGTCTAAATGCTAATGTCTATTCTTTTACGTATAAGCATTTAAAAAATGATAAAAGGAGATTGGATTGTGTCTAAGGCCTTGGACAGCTTTGATTGATAAAATATAGGTTAAATTACACAAGGCACCAATTGGGTTTGCTTACTAAAGATCAAGGTAATTGCAGACCTAAGCATTGGAGATATTTTCAGAGAAGTTGCAGGAAGAAGGGAAATAATGTGAGATATAGTGCATCTGTGGTCCATAAAAGAAATTGGTGCATCTAGATCTAGTGCAGTTCCAACATCTTTATTTTGTACCTATTATTTTTTGGTAATCAGTCTAATTACCCTCTTTGTAAAAAATGGTAAAAGAGATAAACTCATGCCTAGTTTCATACAATCATACCTCCTCATGAGAAAAAGAATTTTCATCCATGTGTACCAAAGAAAGTCCACTTTCATCCACAAGTATCTCATCTACTAATGAGGACTCTGAGTTAATAGTAGCCTCAACGTGAAATTTGTCGAACTTCTCAGCTTCTACCTCATGTGTTTCTGGCTTTAAAGAAGAACCTTCAATCAAAGAAAAAAAATTAAACATGAAGTTTTTGAGTGCGTATACTGTATATTTCTCAATCAAAGAAAGAAGAAAATCAGTGATGTACAACAAGCTTTTACATGCGATCGCCTAGACGCGCCTAGGCGATCATGCGGCCTAGCGCATGTAGGCGATTGCCTTCATGCCCTAGGCGGGTTTGGATCCGCCTAACCCATTTATCCAATAAATTATATAAAAATGAGGGAATAGTGTTTTAAAACCCTAACCCCCTCATTTTTCTCCCATTTTCTTATCCTTTCCCCCAAATTTCCAGCCACCCTCCCACCTTTTTTTCAAGTCATTTCCTCCACCTCCGGCGACCGGCTAGAACAGGCGACGGCCACCTCCGACGAACGTCGAAGGCGATTCCGGCCACCTCCGGCGAACTCATTTATGTGATGCCTAGGTGACCTAGGTGTTCATGCGATCCAATCCATAGCATGAACATCTACTCGCATGTAAAACCTTAATGTACAATACAAAAGTCCAATTAGCACATTCTGTGCAATAAAAGAGAGCAACGCAACTACATATTTTATAGTATATTGCTTTGTTTTGCAAACATTAAAATTTATCATTAATAAAAATGAAGGATGTTACCCTGAAAATTACAAATAGAAAAAAATATAATGAGATGAGGGATAGAGTGGGGTTTACCACACTATCGACTGTTTCTTATGTAGTTGTAGTTCCTACTTCATAGTGATCTAATAAGAAAGAACTCTGCCTCAGGAAGTTGATCTCCCAAACTTGCATTTGAGAATCAAAGCCTTTCTTAAAAATTTCTGGTTTGAAAGAGAGGCTGGACCGCTGGAGTCTCTGATAATATATTAATATCCAAGAACAAACTCTCAGGTGGTGCTTCAAAAAAAAAAACTCTCAGGTGGCCTAAGAGTATGTTGCTGTAGCCTTTTGTTCCTCTCGGACCAGATGTGTCATATGAGCCCACCTATAACATTCCAATGCAGGCCCCAAAGTGGGGAGTGATATGTCAACTTTTGGCAAGCTTCTATTACATCTCCAAGTCTTATGGTAGTTGGGACTTGGGGGCTTGTGTTGGTTGTGTTTGGGGACTAATTATTTCATTTTCTTGTCTAAATAGTATGCAGGTGGCTTGAATCTGCATTCCCCAAGCATTGAACATTAGGAGGGTTTTTAATTGTTTGTTCTTAATTCTCCAAATAATGATGATAGAGAATTTTGTTGGCATGTGGGACCATATGCCTTTGGCTTTATCTCTTAAGACATCTATGATAGGTGAATTTCTGGCATGCTTTTGTGAGGTCTCCTAATGTGATGTTTAGACTGGCTAGGGATAGAATTAGAATGTTTTGCAGCTTCTGGAAGACTGGAAGTAGTAGTTGAGGATCTCTGCTAATGGGAGCAGTATGGCTCTGGAATCAGCACCTCATTTGATCCATGATCCTCAATCCAGTTTTACAGTTTTCAGGTGGTTGATGTTTACGATCTTCGCCAGACTGGCATGGCATGATTGCATCCTTAGAAGTAACTGTAACAAACCAAAATCAATGACCACATAGGAAGTCAGTTTAAAATTTTTTCTCTGCACTAGAGGACAAATATTGGCGATTTTGTGAAATCGCCTAAGTCCCCAAGGTGTAGCACCACTCCGGTGAGCCTTTCATCACTGGAAATCCACCCCCACAACCTTCTGTAAAAAAAAAAGTAACTGTAACAAATGACTTTCCTCCTTCGGCCATTAGTTAAAGATGAAGATGCAGCCAAATCACAGAAGGAAAAAAAAACAAATTGGAACGGATCTAATCTGATCTGAAATCCTCAATGCCCTGGTACTATCAATGTACATCACTACATCCTAAATATATTCTTAATGTTTATCCTAAATATCTAGATATGTACTAAAGATAGGATTGTAAATTGGATTAGACTGACATCGATCATTGATATTGAGGTCAGACTGTCCATTTATACATACAATGCAAATATGGGAGACCAACCTCCGGAGGCAGATAGTCTGATGCTTTTACAGACAACATGGCTGTGTGGAAAGAGTCCAGTAGAGCTTATTGTTCTTTTTTTGATGGAGACCAACCTCCGGAGATAGAGCTTACTGTTCTTACATATATTTGTATTGTTTATGCTTTTCCATTGTAACTATTAGGGTACAGGCCTTCATTTTATTAAATGAAAAACTTAATTGCATCAAAAAAAAGCATTGTTCTTGTGCATTCTTGTGAATCAACAGATTGCAAAAGAACTTATAGGTACCATGTAAATGAGAAGTGGAGATGGTGTGAGGAAGATCAAAATCTGATCCCCTTTCTGTATTGCATAAGGTACCAGATTTATAAAGATTGTAGAAAAAATTTCAGTTATCCTACATTGCACAAAAGCTGTTACAATGTTATTCGGCAGAAAATTAAAAAATATTTATAACTAATTATAATTAAAATCCTTTAATCTAATACCTTCATCCTCTATGTTTTCTTTTGTATTGTCCTCCAACTTTTCTTCTGTATTATCCTCCAACTTTTCTTCTGTATTATCCTTCAACTTTACTTCTGTATTATCCTCCAATAAATCTTTAAATAGATCTTCAAATGTCACAGATAAACTAGCCTGTAAATCAATGAACCGTGAGTGAGTTTAAAGTTTTGCACAGTATCACAAAAGAAAAATATTTTGTATGGAAAAGATGAAGTATAACATCATATGTATTATTTGATATAGTGTGTACACTTAAAAGTTAAAATAAATATATCAAAATAAATGAGAAGATTGAAATAAAATAATAAATATTAGTGCCATTGCCTTGACAACTAAAAATCAACTAACCAGTTTTTCTGTGGATAAACTTTGACCCATTGAATTTTGCTCTTTAGCGCATTTCCACTGGAGAGGTAATCCCTTTATAGGAAAAAATATTTTTTAGTAAATACGAACAACATGATAATGTGATATCATCATATCACATCACCAAATATAAAAATTATTTGCTTACTACATTTTGCTCCTAACAAATACAAAGAACAGTTGACCCGTAGGCCGCATAGATATTAACTAAATAATTCATGGAAATAATAATGGCTAATAGATTAATGTAGACACTAGATATAGTTAAAATCTACTCACAATTTGAGAATGCATGTAGTGTCGATGCAAATTGAGAGTGAAGTGGACCACACAAAAAATATAAGTCTTATACTCTTATCTTTATATATCATTTATAAACAAATAATATCACATCAACTGCTTTAAAAAAAATATCACATCAACTTTCATCGAACTTGCTTACCTTGAGAAAACCAAGATCCAAACCTTGCTTGAAGCTAGGAGGAACTGTTTGAGCATGCCCACCAACAAGAACTTCATGGATCCAATCATGATCAAGAGCTCCCTTGGGAATACTCCTCTCGAAGGATTGAGACATATCTAGACCTCCCGGCCTCAAGGGACGACCATTTGAGCCACCGCTTACAAAATCTTTTGCTAGGCTAGGCATGCGTGGCAACTGACCAGATTCTTGAGCTCCGCCAATTAGCTCTTTAACATCAACCTATATATATATAAATTAATTTAGGTTTCATAAGAAATATGGAAAAAGTTACCTAGAATAAGTGAATAACTGCACACAGGGAAAATCCCACCGCTTGCTTTGTGATCTGCAATCAGAATCATCAGATATGAAAAGATCTGATGATTTACAAATAAAATACCCAACGGCTGAAAATTATTTTAAGCAGTTGAACAGTACGTTGGCTTACATGGCTATTGTTACAATACCTGGAATCCTGGAAATAATTTCCCAGTGGTTATTTTACATACCCAAGTAACCCAACGGCTGTTATTACTTATTAGTTATTTTCTATATGTGTGTGTGAATATATGATATAAGTTATATAACCTCATGATTTCTTATACTGATCGTGTTTAAAGCTTATTTTTTATTTTATATGTTTTTACTGATTTATACTTAATTAATGAATTGTAATGATTTAATTCAATTACAAAATATAAATGGTTTTCAATGGCTATTGTTACAAACAATGCCTGAAATGCCTATATCAGCTATCAATGGTTTTCTGTATTGGATTCTTATTTAGAAAAACATTTAACCAAATATTTGCATACAAGAGAACAAACCCGTTATCTCATCATAACAAAACTAATAATTGGTTAGGTACACTGAAAACTGAGTTGTGGTTTTCCAAAAACCTAATTGATTATTTTGACTTTTGAGCAACAACCAGTTAGTCACAAAGTACGTGTGACAGCGATTGCTCAAAAGTATGGAATAAGCAACTATGTGTTTGGTTTAGCAGCAAAAAAAAGAAAAAGTATCATGGTACTTTGCATTTATTATGCAAGTGGAATCTATATACTTGCATCTTTATTCTTATTCTTAAAATGCAATTCAAACTACAAAGTATTATCCTAATAATCAGTACTGTTAGACTAGTAACTGTTTACATGTATCATGTATAAGTGCCTTGGTGGTAGATTTTCTCCATAGAACTTCATATCTAATGAAATTTTAATCTTATCAAAAAAAAAAAGATTTTCTCCATAGAAGAAAATCACATAGATAAACCAAACTACCTTCCTACAGTTATTCTTCCTCCTTCCTATGAATTCCTAGCAATTTGAATCCTTCAAAAATTGGATTCCCAACATTCTGTTGCTTTTAATAGCATATGGAATACTTTTTCTCCATAGAAGAAGATCACATAGATAAACCAAACTACCTTCCTACAGTTATTCTTCCTCCTTCCTATGAATTCTTAGCAATTTGAATCCTTCAAAAATTGGATTCCCAACATTCTGTTGCTTTTAATAGCATATGGAATACTTTTTCTCCACAGAAGAAGATCACATAGATAAACCAAACTACCTTCCAAGTTCCAACAGTTATTCTTCCTCCTTCCTATGAATTACTAGAAATTTGAACCCTTCAAAATTTGGGTTCCCAACATTCTGTTGCTTTTGATAGCATATGAAATTTGCCTCCAATAATACGATCGACAATAATATAAAACAGTGTGCATTATTGAAAATATCCAAAAACGGCAAGAAAATCTACAAATTTGTCTAGGCGATTTGAATCCTTCACAAATTGAGTTCCCAACCAAAGTTAATTAACTAAATCGTTTAAACTTGAAAGTTAAGTAATCCCCTGCAAACAATTTCCGCATGCAATATAATAATATATACACAATGCATTAACCTCATTCGTGAAAAAAAATTATCAATACCTCGATGAATTTAGGGTCCCATATTCCATCGGAGTTCTTCTGACGTCTGAATGGAAGTTCCCATTGAGGAACCACAACTCTAGTTTGATTAGAAAGATCAAGAGGAACTTCGGCCCTATCAAACCAATCAAACTTCCACTGTCTTCCCGATCTTTCCACGGAGAACTCATCGGGATCAAGTAACGGAGTGAGATACTTATCCTCTATGTACTTGATTGCGCTCTCCCTCGTTTCCGGTTCAAATGCTGGTGGCTGGACGTCATAGAAGAAAAATGATGAAAACGAAATCAAAACAGAATCATACAAACCACAAATTCGCAGCGATATCTCCGCTTACACTAATGAAGTCAGGTATTGATCTGAGTGGATTGTCGCCTTCAACGGGAGGGAGCGGCTCAACACGAAGATGACCGCTGTGTCCGGTAAATCCAATCCTAAACGGCAACCCGCTGGCGGCATCAATTCGATCCATGGAGGACGACCGGTCTGTTATGTCCTGCTGAAGTGCTGTTACAACTTACAAGAAAGAACCGGCGGGCGCGGGACTACGACTATGGGAAAATGAGAGATTAAGGGTTTTTTTTTTTTTTTTTTTTTTGTAATAATTAAAAAACCTATACAAATTTTGGCATGACCTATTCATATAATTAATACATTCGTTCCATAATTAATATTCAATACATTAATTAATATTCAAATTAAAAATCATGTGAAAGTTACGGAACCAACTCCGTGGCCATTACTGATGATTTCAGCTTTGTGGGTAAGAGTAGAAAAATGGCTTCACCACCAATCCAGGTCTCAATTTCGTACCATCCACATGCCACGATCGACCGGAGAAGATGGGGAAGGATATTCCGTACGATCGACCGGAGAAGTGGAGAAGAGAGTCCCGGAGTCCGGAGAAGAGAGTCCCGAAGTGGAGAAAATGGATTTGGGGGAGAAGAGGGTTTGAAGATTAATATATTGTGAAATTTATATATTAACCTTTAAAAAATATTAATATATTGTAAAAATTACACTTAACCCCCTATAAAAAATTTAATTACATATAGGTCCTCGAATATTTTCCAAATTTTAGGGGGGCAATTTAAGTAATTAAATTTCATTTTAAAAAATAAAAGCAATGTTCAAGATACATAAAAAATAGAAATAAAAACAGAAGCAAAAAAAATGAACAAGAAAATTATCAACTCTTTTTCATTAGTTATGCAGTCTAATTATACAGTAATTAGATACGTTGTTTCAGGAAATTGGTCTCTCGTACTTTTATCATAAATGTTTTTAAAAGATGACAACAGCTTTTCTTGTAACACTCTGAATCAAAAGAGACAAACGGAAGATACTTTCTATATGTAGAAAGATCTACCTTCGGATGATATACTAAATTACTAGAGTCATATAATATATCTCTCGTTTTACAAAAAAGAAACCAGGTGAATTTAAGATTTTAATTAAATACTACTCCAGTCTCCAAATGATTTTTTTTTAATAAAGTTAAAATTTCATTAGAAACAAGCGGCCCCTTCTCAGTTAATTCCAAATTAGTTGTCTTTTTTCATTTGGTTAACTCATCTTATGTAAATTTTAATATATGAAACGTCAAAATGTTACCTTAGAACAAGAGCTTCCTCTTTAAAAAAACAAGAGCTTATCAAGTTCTTTGCCTCAAGGAGGAATGATGGAAATTGTCGTCGGATGGATGTTCTCAAGGTCTTTAAGTGCTTCATTTGCGACGCTTTTCGGAGGAAGCTTTACTAGTGAATTATGCTTATTGCTTAGTGGTTTGCCCTAGACGAGACATTATTTTTCTGGTGTCAAAGCCTCAAGCATAGGGTACTTAATCCCGATTAGAAACTCTTCTTTAATCAAGTTTTTTGCCTCAAGGAATGGTGGAAATTGTCGGCGAAATAGATGATCTCAAGGTCTCAAGTGCTTCATTTCCGACAATGCTTTATAGAAGAAGCTTTACTAGTGATTAGTGGCTAGTGAGTAGTGGTTAGTGGTTTGTCCAATGACAATTAAGTAGACATTGATGGCAAATTGTCAATCACTTTATTATATATTATGTGAATTCTAGAATGTCACTTAGTTTCCCCTTTCAATATTTCAACATAAGAAGCTTAAGAATAATTCATCAGTCTTTAAAATAAAGCTTTACTCAACTTTTAAGTAATCTAAGATTGAATATAAAAAAAACATCTAAGATATGTTATGCACTAGGCATGAAGAAATTGAAGATAAATATTTACCCCATGCAGAATGAAATATAGTTACTGCAATGCAGTCAAGAAAACAGCAAAGAGGAAAATACATAATTCACATTTCACAGTCAACTGATTTGAGCATTAAATTCAAGGGAACTGTTGCCTTCGATATGTATCTTCATGGACGAATACCGGATCGCTGTTGATGGATGCAGAACCTTGATTTTGCTGTGGTTGGAAATTCTGAGGAGGGTATTGTGGTTGCCCCATATGGCCTGGTGGGTAACTTTGAGGAGTGAATTGCGGTTGTCCCATAGATATACCCTGGTTCTGTTGTTGTGGATACCCTGATATCTCCAAGTTCTTTGACTTGGATAGAAGAACATAACATACTAATCCCGATGCAATTGTTGCCAAGACCATAACTCCAGATCCGGCAAAGAAGCCAGATTTGACAGTGTAACAATAGTCGGAGTAGTAATTATAACGATTTAAATTGCTGACAGAAGAAGCAGCCAGTAACATGAAAAACGTAAATACGAATAACACCCTGCATTCAATTGACCAAAATTGTAACATTAATCAAAGTTTCTGTAGAATAATCAAACAGAATCAGTTTAATTTGAAGGTGTGTTTGACAATTGATGAGTGGAGAATATTACCAAGACAACACAAAGCTCGATAATGCTAATGTTCGAGTTTTCCCATCAGTAATTTGATGTGTTTTGCAACAAAAACAACCAGAAACAACATTTATTATCATAAAACTGATAACAAGAAACAGTTGCGATAAAAGTCCAAGTCCTGCAGTCGGCTTTGATGGATAAATGCATGAACCATCTTGAAGAATTGTTAAATCAGAAGGCTGTATATCAATCAATCATTCAGACAAGTTAAATCATTCACCAGCATTAAAGAAATAACCATATATGATATATCAAATTAAAATAGACAATCACAATGTATGTTTCAATTGAAGGTAATTGAAAATGTTAATTTTATCATTCTAAACATACCCAACATAAAATCAAATCAAAAAACAACATAATTTCAAACTTTTCGGAGACAGACAAGCAATAGTCATATGGCAAATTCCAATTTTTAAATACTATTTAAGTCAATTGAAGATACTTGATTCTTCAAAACATAGAATCAGATCAAACCAGCAGTCAACAAAAAGAAATCAGATTCAAATACTATGGATGCTTCAAATGAAGTTATTTGCAAATACACAACATAGAATCAGTTTGGTAATTTTATGTATTTCCCCCAATTTGACCCTCTCTATTCCATGTCAGTGGCTTACACATTTAAACAGAAAAGAAAGAGAGAGGATATTATAAAGTATTGATTAACGGTAGATATAGATATAGATCCAAGCCCTACAAATGAAAAAGAAACGAAATCCAGAAAGACCAAAACCCTAATCGATCGTAATTAAAAACGAAACTCACTTTGATTTTGGTTCCTTCGGCTGCAAAAGCCAGACTTGCAGAGACGACGGCCAGAAATCCGCACACCGCACACACGATACGAGCCTTCTTATCCATCTCCCCGACCCTCTCGCGGAGTCTGAGATGAATAAAATCAGGGATGTCGGTACAACTGTAATCTGCAGTTTGTGGGAGGTAAAATGGTGAAGAACCAAAATAAAAGCCTGAAAAATATGGAGTAATCGCTCACGAAACTGTTAAGACACGCATATAAATGTTTTTTTTTGTGTTTGTTTGCATAAACACGCTTATAAAACAATATAATTTAGGAAAACATTAAAATATAATAAAACTTAGATAAAAATATACTAAAAATATAAAATAATGATTAGAGAATAATGAGATAATAATATATATAAGATTTTGTCTTTAAATGTTAATCAAAACGTTAGTGTTAGTGTTCTTTTTTTTTTAAAGATGTATCTTTGGTTATCAATAAAAAAGATCATCATTTAGAATATCATTTAATAAGGTAACTAACAAGTGACAAACATTTGGTTCAGTATATTACAAAAAGAGTTTTTGTCACCTTTTGAAAACATCTATGATAAAAGTATTAGAAACCAACCTTCTGATGCAGCGTATATAGTTACTATATAACTAGATTACATAACTAATGAGAAAGAATCAATGATCTTTTTATTTATTTATTTATTTTTACTTCTGTTTTATTTCTATACTCTATTTTTGTAAACTGGACATTAGCCTTATTTTTTAATAAAATTTAATTGTTTCAAAAAAAAAAAGGTGATTGATGATACCCCAACTACTGGACTCAAGTCCAGTCGCCCAGTCCGGTGTGTCAAGGCCCACAAAGTAATATAAGTGGGTCACGCTCCCAATAACCCACGTATGGGGATTCGGCAACCCCGTCGCACCGTTTCACTAGGGGATCCAAACCGAAGGGGCTTGTAGCTCCACTAACGTAAGCCCGCCACCCCCGATGGGTTTACCCGTAGCAAGCCGATTAACACAAAGTCCCAATGGTCTGTGTAGGCTTGTTATGAATAAGGTTTTAGAACGTTTTAGGAAATGATCGATTTTTGAAAAGAGTGAAATTACAATCTTGATTTGGTTACTTCGTCATCAGTGACAAATTTGCTTTTACTGTCTATCCCACTACCTAAGGGTGAGAACGAAGATTAGATCAACTGATTATAATAACTATTACGTTTTATAAAAATTTCAAATTCAAATATCGTTGTGTATGTAATTTTTATTAAATTTTTATTACGATATAACCATTGATATATTATATGATTTAATGGTTATAAAAAAAAATAAAGGTGAGAACGGTGAACGAAACCGATTGTGGACAACCAATCTTATCTTTAGATTTATTTCAAATAATAGGACTTCGACAAATAAGGAAAAGAAGAAATTTAAAATTTTCTCCATCTCCAAAAATAAAATTCAAGAATCTACAGTGGATAAACATGGCAATTAGCAAGTTCACAAGCTTGAATCAATTTTCTATTAAAAGTTAACAAGAACAATCTTATTCCACATCATTTTAAAAAAAAATGAAACCCTAATCCCCTAATTTCTACCTTCACAAAGATCTCCCTTCTAGATCATTTTTGCTCTTTTTTCTTCACCCTTAATTTCTACCCCTTGCCTTCTCTAAAAATTTCCATGAAAAAATGTAGAGAATTTAAAAAACACAAGAGAGGAGAAAGAGAACAAAATAAAAGAGTGAGTTAATCCATACCTTCCTTGTTGTTCTTGATCAACCGCGGTAGTCTCTGCCTTTTCCCTCATTTCACTAGTTGCATAAAAGTTCATATCAGATTCACCACTGATGAAGGGGTCTTCAATTATCTAGGACACTATTAGAATTATATTGGGAAAATTGCCTTTATTACCTATATATATATTTCCTTATCATTTATTACCTAATCCATTTATTCCCAATATATACTTATTCCCTAATCCATTTATTACCTTAAATACAATATTAATCACACCAACCAATCCCACCTAAACCCATATAACCGTTTGGATTTACATCTATAAATTAGAATGACCATAAGACAAACACAAGGTTTTTGAACCATCTTGCAGGTCCTTGAATCATCTTCTCAAATCTGTCTTTGAATCTGTCATCTGGAATCTGCTAATCTGTCTTCACAACATTCAATCAATCCGATCAATTCTTCTACACGCTTGGAGATTATTCATCTGAGTTACTCGTCATCTTCATCATCTCCAGCGCTTCCATCTTTCAATCGTCTCAAACATCTCAGATCTGTATAATCTTTATTTTCATTCATAAGTCATTGCAATATATTACTAGCATAATCATACATCTTAGTAGCAATTTTAACAGACACTCAACTCGCAAATATCTAACCTCTGGTTAGGACCTCATAATACTCCTTTTATAATCCTAAGTGTATCATTAATGTTCTTCTTTCTTGATAAAAATCTAACAAAGATGTCTAACTACACAATACACATGATCAATTGAGCATTCGAGACGCCTACGTATAAACGGTACAATATACAAACATATACAAATAATCAGAATTCCATGGGCAACGTATTAAATAGATCCAGTTGGCCCAATGAGTTTGCACAATGATTACAAAAGAATAAGAAAAACAATCACTTAAACAATAATACAATTAATGTCATTCTAGCCTCAAAATCCTCTAATATGAAGCAGCCAAACACTCGTCAACCATTTCCACCAGATTTGGATTTTCCAGCGCAGCCGCGACACGCTCTTTGTCATTTAATTGTTTATTCACTGTAAGAAAAATATGAACATCGACCATTAAATACACAGATTCATGGGTAAACAAAAATTATGGAGAAAAGAACAAAGTAAAGGGAAGAAGAAGATACATGCAGCTTCAGTTGCATGACTTCCCGGTGCAACTCGAATATCAACCTATAAAAGGAATAATACATTAGTGATTAGTCAACTAGCGAACTAATTAAATGCTATTTGAGATTAATTGATTAACGATAAAGATGCAGTCCACTAAGTTTAGTCAGAGCACTTATGCATAATGCTATGCAGAGCACATCTTTCAGATAGTATTAGAGACTCAGAGCATGTAAAAAACCCCAAATCAACAAAAAGAGTTCAAACTTCAAAAGCATATAGAGGGGAAAACATTCAGTACTTATGACACATAAGGTGTTAAGTTTAGTTTGAGCTCACGAGCTTATAGAGCCGAGTTCGAGCCTAAGGCCTAGGCTTGTTAAGATAAACGAACCGAACATGAGCTTGGACTAAAAGAAGTTATTGTTAAATGGCTAATATTGAAAGGTCCTGAGTTTGAGTCACAAATACTGTAAGATAATATTGAAAATAAATTTTTATAGTTATATTACTTATGGCCCAGATTTTAAAAAGAGCTTATCGAGTTCCGAGCCAAGCTTTGTCCAATAGGTTTCGAGACGAGCTCGAACTTGGTTTGAACGAGCTTGGCCACAACCTTAACGAATCGAGCTTAGCTCTACAGCTCGGCTCGTTTGACACCCTACTGACACATATAATGGGGGTGTGCCTAAGTACTTGAGTTTCAATACGTCATGTCTCTTGTTACTTGCATGATAATTGCAATAACAAATGAAAAATCAACATAAAACTTGCATACCTTGAAACCAGAAGGAAGACACTTAGAGAGTTTTACATTAAGACAAAGACCAATGATTGTAGCCATACTGCAATGTTCGACTGTGGGAGTGAAAGTAACTCTGTGGTGCGACGAATGCAAACAGATATATGAGAGGAAAAAAGATGAAAGAAATGAGATATAGTTATTTGTTACAGGGATTTACCTGACATGGTTTTTTTCGATGTTAACTTCAATATCATCTTCTGTGACAACCTTCAATTCTTCCAAGGTATAGGGATGTTCAGGATCCTTTATGTCTCTTATGTGATGTGGAATTGTAGTCAAGTGCAAAAAAATAGAGAGAGAAGAAAGCTACTAAAATTTAAGCTGCGCAATAAACACAATCGATTGGTATCACAAAGAGATAAAAATGAAGCTAAAAGGATATAAAAAATCTCTTCTTGGTCAATCAGATTTGGTGTATATTCCTCATCTTTGGACGATGGCTTACGAACCCGCCTTTCTTGTTTCTCATATATGATTGGATTGGCATTGATCAACCCTAAAGAAGACATTCTACGTCTTATTTCTGCAATTCCAACCACAACAACAAAAATATACCGAGAACTGTTCGATTTGAGAATTTGGGGATTTGGGGAGAGGAGATTGAAAATTGATGAAGAATTGCACAATTGTATTCAAATGAGCAAATCCAGCAACTATATTTAACACTCAGAAAATAAAAATAAAAATCGATCGGTGATTTTGGAATCCAAATTACCAGTTCCTGCTTTCGCCCTCCCGCTTCTCCACAAGATATTGAAAGTCAAGATTTTTGCCTTTTTTTTAGACTAAAGGTTTTATATATATATAATGAAATATTGCATACTTTTTTTTACTTTTTTACCAATCTACCTATAGAGTTGTGGATGATATACCAGAGTTATATAATATATCATCGGGTAAATCTAAGTGGAAATGTACAAATAAGATTTGAATTTTGGACCTCAGAAATTTTAATAGTTTATGGGACCAGTAATTCAATCTTATTTTAATAGCATACATACCCTATAATTATGATAAATTTAAAACAAATAACAATTAACCAAGATCTAAGTTATTTGTGAGTTTGGACTGAAGTTTTCTTCTAAGTATCTTCCCAGAAGACGACTTGGGTATTGAAGCAATGAAGTATACCTTGTGCAATCTCTTGTAAAATACCACCTGAAACTCATAAGTCAAAATCAAATTAAAAAAAGTCAAAGTCAATGATACAATTTGATTTCAATTAATTTTGACATTTATTTAAAAATATACGTTAACAACCTGTTTGGAAATAAAACCCTTTACATCATCTTCAGTTAGATCTTGACCGTTTCTTTCAGATCGTACGACATAGGCCACTGGAACCTCACCTGCCACTTCATCTTTCTGTCTGTTTCCCACCAAAATAAGAAAAATATGAGAAATAAAGATTTAAATCATGATTAAAATTTAAAATCAATTGGCTTACGCAACCACAGCGGCGTCGGAAATAGCGGGGTTGCCGATGAGAAGTGATTCTAGCTCCGCCGGCGGGACCTATAAATGAACAAAATGGACGGTGGGATGGGAAGTATTCAAATTTGGAACATGATTAATTGATTCTATCTATATATTACTTGAAACCCTTTGACTTTGATGAGCTCTTTCAGTCTATTGACGATGAAGACGTCGTCGTCGTCGTCGACGTAACCGATGTCTCCGGTGTGAAGCCAACCGTCGGCGTCGATTGTTCTTGCTGTTGCTTCCGGATCGTTCAGATAACCTTAGAGTTGGAGGTAATTTTCAACAAAAAACACTGACACGTCGTCACTTTATTATTCCATGCAGAGATAAAAAGATTTTCGTACGTACGTTGAAATTAAAAGATTTAATTATTATACCTTTCATGATTTCTTCACCGCGGATGCAAATCTCGCCGGGATGATTACGGCGGAGAGAGACGGTGGTTTCTGGGTCGATAATCTTTATTTCGGCGTTACGTACGATGGTGCCGCAGGAACCGGACTTGCTTGGGAATGGATGTTTGGCGAAGGTGGGGCACATGGTGAGAACCGGACCGGCTTCTGTCATACCGTATCCTTGACCGAAGATCGCTTGCGGGAGTCTTTCCCGAAGAGTTATTTCCAGATCCTTCCCCAGCGGAGCCGCACCGCAATGGACCATTCTGATTGAGCTCAAGTCGTAATTTTCTACTTTGGGATTTTTCATCAAAGCGAGAACGAGTGGTGGAACTACGAGGGCTATCGAGACGTGGTGCTTCTGGATCAATTCGAGAAAGAGAGTGATCTCGAACTTCTTCATAAGCAAGACGGTGCAGCCCGATCGGATGGAGCATAGAAGAACGGAGTTCAGGGAGAAGATATGAAACAGTGGAAGTACACAGATTACGACGTCGTTCGGTTTCACGTGGATGTTCGGATTCTCACCGTCAACTTGCTGTGCGATGCTTGTTATGAGGTTCTTGTGTGTAAGCACGACACCTTTCGGAAGTCCGGTGGTTCCCGACGAGAAAGGCAGAGCCACAGGATCGTCGGAATTGATTAAAATTTCACTCTCAACATCAAAATCACCACCAGCATCGATAAATTCCGACGAGAATCTCCGACAACCGGCAGGAATATCTCCGGTGTCAATGACGACGATAGTCACACCTTCAGAAGGAAGCTTCTCTACGTACTTCGATTCCGTAACGATGATCCTAGCACCGGAAGCCGCCAACTGCTTTTTAATCTCATTAGAAGTACAGTGAGGATTCGCGCCAGTAGTCACAGCTCCGATCATCGACGCTGCCATGAACGTGAATACAAACTCGGGACAATTCTGTAGAAGAACCATGATCGAATCCTTTCTTTTAACACCGAGACGCTTCAATCCTGCAGCAGTCTTCCGACACAGAAAATGAGTTTCCGCAAAAGTGTACATTCTATCCGAATCCGATCCGTCAATGAGACACGGCCTGTCTGCAATCTCCGAAAGCTTCTCGAAACAGTAGGTGTGTAGCGGCTGGTCATTTGGAATCTCGATATCGGGGAACTTCGATCGGAATATAAACGTCTCAGTATCTGTCTTCACCTCCGTCTTTCCGGTGCTCCGAGTATCTAAGATGGAAGCTGTAGTTGCCATCATTTTTATCAGTGCCGGTGAAGATGATCAGAGTATGAACTGAAGCTGAAGAAGAGAAATTAACAGACGTATATATAATGTTAGAAGTGTTGGAGTAGGTCAATTTACGTAAGAATCTAGTCTCTAGCTACTACGTAGTAACAACGACATTAAGATTAGGTTTACTTAATTTATTTGCCAACTTACCTCTGACTTATCCGATTATTTCAAGTGAGGACGGAGGATTAATACGTTGAACATATAGCAAAATCTAATAATTCTGCATTATGGATCAATGAATTTGATTAGTGGAAACTTATTGATCGTCTAAATATCATAGCATTAAAAAAAAAAGATGAAATTGTTGGTACACTATTGACTTTTGTGATACAAAATTCATTACCAACCACACCAATACAAATAAATTGGTTGGACCCTGACTTACACATTATTTTATCAAAATATAATTAACCTAATACAAAATATATTGCCATCATGACAGTGTGAGGGTGATGGCTTTGTTGAATAATTCAAATCAAAGTTATGTTACCTGAACAGTTGAACAGTGAACCACACATTTATTGAACTGATAAATTCTAAACCACCACTACTCTGTATTACAGGATTACCCCACCACGTTTGAATCATTAACATTAACCTAGATTTTTATTATTTTATATTAATTAATCAAATCTAAGTCCTGGCTCTTGACCCAGATCTGGATATACCAAATAAAAAACATGAAAATTGATGAGTCTGTGTCAAGGAGATTCAAACAAAGGGGATCTTTACAGTTTATACTAATTATATCTATCTGTCTATTAATTGATTTTCCAAGATCAGATTCCAGGTAATCAGGTCCATTTCAGGATCAACAACTGGGTCCTTTCGATAATTTAGAAAATAGAGAGCATAGACAGCATCTCTTACTAAGAAATATTCAACAATCAGAAACGTGAGCATGTCAGCATGTAACTAAAGATAAACACAAACACAGTGGAGATATTCATCACGACAGCCAACAAAGATTCTACCACCTATCATTACTGGGGAAGAGAATATATCACCTGGAAGGATAAAACATGCAATTTTCTCAGGTGAAGTGTTTTGTTGACTATGTTCAGCTTCGGAGCTTCTTGAGTTCACTCTAAGAACATGGATGCTTCCAGAACTACTACAAATGCAAACCAATCTACAGAAGAAGAAAAGATTACAGGTTGAGTGACAAAGTTTAGTCATTGCAAGGAAGCAATTACTTACCTATCGGGAGGACCCGAAGACATTGATTGCAACGGAATCTGTTCGTCGACATAAGCAGAAGCAGTGATTGGACTCCCCATGTGATACTCCCACAGCAAAATTCCTCCCTCCTATAGTTAATGAATTGAGTAATGAGTGAATGAATTCAAACAATAACAAAGACAGATAAAGTGTGTTTAAAATGTCTACTGTCTACATAAATTTCAAGTATACCACTTCAAATGAGTAAACACTGCCACTTCGGGAACATATTAACACCTGTGAGCAAAATAAAATAAACAAATCCGTTATAAGAAGGATATCGGTCAAGCCTATAGAAAAAGGGATACTATGTAGTAAATGATCCTAACTATTCAGTCAGTATTGAGGATCAATCAGGGGGAAAAAAATCAATGAATATATTTTTTAAAACAAAATAAACAGAAATTCAAGTTCCAATTAGAAATGGTCAAATACTCAAATGTATTTGTTTACACTCTCTATAGTTTACACACTTTTTGTTGACAATTTCTGTTAATATTCTCTGAGAATCAAAATATTCTAAATTAACTCTGAAGTCTGAAATAAGATGGGAAATGAAGTTTGATCCCTTCTTCATTGAATACATGATGAAGAGCATTACCACTACATTTTAAGTAAATCCACGATATTTAGGGCTAGAAGAGGAATGAGGCCCACTATCACTTTACCTCTCTGCACTGTCATGGAACACTGAACATCTATCAATCTATCATTGTATCATCACTCACCCTTCTAATATCACGAACTAATCTCACCTCATTTATGCAGATGTCATTGTTATATTTTCCAAAAAGTAAAATAATTCTATTGGCATAATTATGAAATCTTTTAAAGCCTGACAGACAGACAGACAGACAGACAGACATGCCTGGCCGTAAATCCATTAAATTACTTCCTTTTCTAGACGGCCAGGTGATGTCCAGGTCTGCATATTGCATATGTGAGCGCCTGGTCTGCACTCTGCACATGGTAAAAGCAGTGGTTTACAACTAGTTACATGTTCAGGATTTTCAAATAATTGCAATTCAGATTTATAAATACACGCCGCACTTCCTATGTGCCATTGTTATATGCGCCAAGGTGCGCCGAATGAATCGTGATCGTTGTTTTCCAATCTATAACCAATGTTTTTGCACTCGCTCTTGTTATGTCTTGAACTACTGCTTTCTCGTATCTCGAGACTAAATTCCCATTGAACGGGTATTGAACTACGTCTCGCAGTTTGGATTTTGACGTATCTGGACAATATCGTATCTTCATGCAGGCCGTTCCTCTTTTACATGACCCTAATTCTAGCTTTGAATACCATCATTGCACCTAATTGAGCTTGACGTAGTACGACGAATACAGCCTTTGGTCGAACTTCGTGTTTCCTGTACCTCTGTTATGGGAAATTTTGAACAACTAAATAATTCACATTATCAATCTTGGATAAGCAACCCATCAATCTTGCATTGTACGACTTATCTAGGTTGCACCACCTTATATATCAACTTACTTACCTCCCACATATTCCCAACCACTATCATTTCATCTACAAGAGAGACGACCAATGCAGGTAATTTTTTTCATTTTTTTTTTAATTAGAAGTTTTCATTTCCCGCTCCGGTAATTTATCAGATGACCGACGGCGACATGTCGTACAACAGTCGTCTTGTCCCACGTCCCAAGCAGCGCATATACGATTCGTCACACATTAGTAATATAACCGACATCATAACACCTTAAACTTTGTCTCCCACCTCAAGAATCTATCTATAAAACCCACCTCAAGCACATTAAGTTGCTATGGCCGCCATATCAATACCGACCATAATCCTCATTTCGTTCTCCGAATCATTCTCTAATTTATCCACCATTTCGTCCGGTTGGACGTCTACTGAGTCAAGCGACACCTCTAGTGACTCCAGAAGTTCAACTGTCTCCAGCAACTCTACCGCGTCCATACAATCTGTGAACGACGTCATCATCCCCGACGTTCGTTCCCACCACACCTCCGATGTCTCCACCAACAACAGTTCATCCCTAGGCCACTGAAGTAGTATACGACCCTCAGATGAATCAGAGTGATATAACAACCATTCCCGATGTTACGTTGAATACCACAACTCAAGATAATCAATTCGAGTCCACCTCAAGATAATTAATTTGAGTCCACTGGTCAATTGAACAATAAATGGTATAAAAATATCCTTTTTAATTGGTCGAACAACGTAAAGTGCAACTGACATATTAGGAAATTTGAGTAGTACAAAAGATAAATCCAAATTGCGCATGTCTGACAATGGTTTTTAGACAATGAACGGTCTTGATTCGTTTGGCGCATATAACAATGGCGCACTAGGAAATAGTTGTATAAATACATTGTATTTTTTATTTCAATCTATCCCCTGTATTTTTTTAGAAGGTGTGCTGGAAATCCAGAAACGTCCGGCAAGGTAGGGCCGGATCTGGACAGACAGAGTTTCTGGACAGTGAAAGTTTAAGATCGAGTAGGGTTTAGGTTTTTAGGTTGGGGGTTATTTTTTTATTCCTTTATTTTTTAAACTAAATGGGTATTTGGGTCAGGTTTAGTCGGATCTGACCCAGATCCGGCTAAGACCCAAAAATATGTGCACTTCTCAATATGCGATGAGGGGTTTGAGCATTATAGCATATGTATAGGTACAGAAAACTTTGCATCAATGGAAGGACTGTGAGTTTCTTTAATCTTGTATTGAAGACATTTTCGAGATATCTATTTTCTACCCAAAAAGAGGGGGAAACTGCTTCTTCCCCATAGAATGAATAAACATCAAGATTGGGCCACTCCAGGAGCACTTGTTTTAGCCACATCCTTACGCTGTTATGTACCAATAACATCAATACTCCCGGAGGTGTCTACCAGAAGAATAAGAGGTCAAGAAACATGTCTTCCCAGTGAGACCAAATCCCACTGGATAATATTCTCCATGAATTCCTTGCAGACCAAAAGCAGCATAAATTACTCTAGAATAAACACCCTGAAGTTCATCAGATTAATTAACCCTTCTACACAAGTACGAAATATTGCACTATCTTATAATTCTTCCAAAATACAATGAGGTTCAAACCTGTGAAGGAAGCACTGAAGACATGCATGCAGCAGAAAATATAGGTCCTCCAGTGCTGACCTGAAATAGATACAAATTAAATATTAAATCATCAGTCATGAATACTTTAAGGTCATGCTTTTGAATCCAGAACATGAACATGCACCCATTGTGCACATTCAATCACTTAATATCTCACATATATTTTCTTTTTTGAGAAATTAAAACTTTCATTGCTGAAAAAGAGGTTGGGCATAGCCCAAGATTACAGAATATAGGGAAATGCAAGTACAGTAAATGTAAAAACATCGTCTATCTCTTATACAGCTATGACCCTGACTAACTGGCCAAGGACTGAAGCCTCAAGAGGTTGGACTCCCATGAGCGTATAGCTTGTATTTCAATCTGTGAAAGATTGTGCTTCTTATAGGATGTAGAATCATATGCAATGCTTACATATATTTTCTATTGTTCCTACATTCAGTGCAATATATGACATGGAGCATTTGAGCTTTTGCGATTTTGTAAATATTTTTAAAATAAGGGAAATTCATGTATTTTTTATATAGCAATCCCTATAAAATTATTAATTAAATAATTATAACACCCTATATCAATCCCTAACAATAAAATAATCCATTTTTTTGGTTAATTTTTTTTTTGAAGCAGTTAAATATGAAATTATAATACGTATATTTATTATAACACCCTATAATTCATTGTAACACTCTATAATTTATTTAACACATATACACTTTATTTAGTCCCACATTGACAGAATTCAAAAAGTACAAAGAATACACTATAATTTATTTAGAGGAATTTATTTAACATGTACACTTTATCTAGTCCCACATTGATAGAATTCAAAAAGTATAAAGAATACTCTATAATTTATTTACCTACACTTTTTTAATCCCATATCGATAGAATTCAAAAAGCACAAAGAAGGTTGGTTTATAAATCATTTTTATTTATTTATAATTTTTTATAGGTTAGTTTTTATTTAAATCAGAGCCGGGTCCGGCTAAGGAAGATGTGCATGGCGCTTCTCCCTCTGGAGGCGCACACGTGCATACGTGCGCGTATCCGGAACCAATATATATGTACCATCAGCAGTGCACTATTCAATTATTCATGCAAAAGTACTTTGATGATAGCTTGAGGTCATTGAGTGCGAGATCAGAATTTCCAAAGATATTCATATTCCCTTACAATAAAAACTCTTCTTTAGGTAGATACGACTTACATAAAAAAAACGACATGGAAACATTCCTATTGTAGTAATAACACGTCAAACTCGATATAGAAGTAATAAAACCTATGATTATTTTATAGTTTCCCGACATAGAAGTATTTCTAAAGATTCCCCTTATACTTAGAAATAATTCAGTACTCCATTCGATAAAATTGCATTTTAAACTTTGAATAAATGCACCTAAAGTCTAAACATGCCAAAAACAATAAGAGAAGAGAAAGACCTTCCAGAGCAAAGAACCTTTCAAATCCAACGAAAGCACATTCCCATCAACAAGGCAACATATTACTGCATGACACATTGACAATTTGACGCCACGAAGAATCTATAAAAATATGTTTGGCTAGGCACAAAAAGAATACTTTTAAATCATCCATACCATTTCCACTTGAAGCATGTAAGCAAAGTGATCCAAATATGGGCACCCCAGCTTTATATAACCATACTGTATGGAAAGACAAATCCTGTTTTCCATGTCAAATAACAGAGAGATTATCAGAAAATGTTAATTGGTATGATAAAATCTGAAAGACTAACACATAATTTCCTGCTTTCCAAAGAAAAAATTTTATGGAAGAATGGGAGATGGATAGCAAAGTTCTTTTGCTCAATTTTATGATCTATCTGTGAAATTCTCAACTTCCTTTCACAGATTTCGTAATGTTTACTTTCTAAGTTTAGAGTCAAGATCTATAATACGATAATCATACTTTTATGTATAGCCTGTATACCTTAACTGAGAGAGCTGTCACATGTCCACTTGTTGTAGCCACATATAGCATATTACGCATCTAAACAGTCAAGGCACACTATTATTCAATGATTCAATAGACATATTCCATTGGCGATGAAAACATCAACCAGATGATTTTGGTAAGCATGACATCAAGCTAAATGCAGAAGATATTATACAGTTATACTGGTGTAAAGAAGCAAAATTTTACAATAAGAACTGAAAGTAGAAAATAAAGACGTTACCACAAAATTATAATGTAATTGTAATGGCAAGAAGAAACTGAGGTAAATTTAAATTTTACAAGGTTAGTAGTCTAATACTTTACCTAATTTTATTGCAAGCACAGTCATGCAGAGTTATGTTAAGATTTCCCGAAAATATTTTTTTATGTACCTCATCTACAACAGGTGATCCATAGATGCTCCCACCACAATATATCTTGTATACACAACATTGTTTACAATGATCCAGAGCATAAAGCATATGATCATGAGAACCACACCTGCAAGTTTTTTTACCAATTATGCAATTAATGATTATACATACAATAAACAAATCTATAGTGATTTCATATTTCTCTAACTTGAGCTGAAACAAAAGCAATGATAAACTAACAAGACATCATCTACATAATAGAAGAACACAAAATGACTAATACAAACGGGATATGGACCTTACCTAGAGCTATTGATCCCCAAAAATAACCCTGTCAATGGATATTCGAAATCCGAATTCGAATTCGATTTCGAATTCGTTTAAGGCTAATCGAATTCGGATAATCGAATTCGAATACGAATTTGGATATTGAAAATACTATCCGACACTAATCGAATTCGAATTCGGATACCTCTAATAGAATTCGATAATTATCCGAATTCGAATAAATATTAAATATATAATAATTTTATAATTTTAACCTTGTCTAATATAATATTGTAATGTAATCTATATGTTTTATAATTTTAACCTTCTCTAATAAATATTAAATATCTTACACCAGATTAGCAATAAACCCAGTTCATTTTTTATCAAATAATATAAATATCAAATCCCTAAACCTAATCCCTAAATCTCTAATAATCCCGCCACCTCCTCATGATCTCCCCAGTGATCCTCCCAAACCGGTGCTGCAAAGGTCGGAGAACACCGGTCTAGGTCCATCAAAATCACTCTTTTCAGGCGACGCCTGCGAAATGAAACTGTCCTCAAGTTTTCGATGGAACCTATCCCGCTCCAGAGAAATCTTCGCGAAAGCAGATCCATCGTCATCACCTCCGAGCATCTGTAGAAAGTGAGGGAGCTTGACAGAAACGAATAACAAGTAGACAGTTGCCATCACTATAAGTCCGTGAGTTGGTTTCCATTTTCGCTTCCCTGTCAGAAGTGCAACCTCGTTGGTGCTCCTTGGTCTTCTCATGCTCTCTGAAAAACAGCTAATCTAATAATCCCAATCCGTCATAAAAACCCTAGAACAGTAGAGGGCGACTCTTCATACCCCCCTCTCTCTTTCTGTTAACAAAAATAAAATAAAATATTATTTTTGAGTTTTTTTATAAATGTTATTCGAATCGAATTCGGATATCCGAATTCGGATATTTTTAATCGAATTCGAATTCGGATACGGATTTTGAAATTCGAATACTAATCGGACGAATTCGGATTATCCGGATACTAATCGAATTCGAATTCGGATATAGGGGTATCCGGTTCGAATTCGTTCAATTGACAGGGCTAATTGAAACCATGTCTACCCCCGATTCCCCTTTGTCCCAATTGAATGAAGATGAAACGTCAGCTTTCATAGCTGAAATGATAACTGACAACCTGGATGAGGCGTTGAACACCGTTGAGTCGCCGATTCCCTCTCCTGACAGAGAGGTTGAGTCGGCGACTCCGGTCGTTTCGCCTCATGGAATGGAGTTGAGTGCCACCGTGCACGAACTACTGGGCGCCCCTCCAGTGTCGCCGACTCCCCCTGTGGAATCGGCGACTCAGTGCAGGGCCCTTGTGGTCGTACGGCAGCCTCTGGAGCTGGGGGAAATTCCCGTGGCCTCTGTGTCGGCGGATCCCGTTGTGGAGTCGGCGACTAATGCAGACCCTGTTAAAGGGAAATCCTTCAAGCGAAGGGGGCAGGGCTCAGTTGCCGTTGGGTCAGCGACTCCTGGCCATGCCTCGCCGATTCCTGTTATTGAATCGGCGACTCGTGTGCTGGAGTCGGCGACTCCTATGCTGATAGATGATTCTTTCGCGCGTCGCACCGCACCATTGGTCGTGAGCGCGGAAGGTCGTATTGTGTCGGGACTGAACCCGAATCAAGGTCCTTCTCGGAAGCGAAAGAGAAGGCGTACCACGGGAAAGGGCAAAGTACATGTGCCCGAAGAGAATGAAGGGGTCCCTCCTCCCTTGAACATAAATTTCGAGGAGACCCTAACTGTGGACCGTGGCGCACCCAATCCACGATGACGAGCGGGCCGGCGCTCTGAAAGAACTCCGCCACCTCCCGTGGATCTAGATGCTAGTCGAGACCCGGACCTCGACTTAAATACTTATATTGGAGCTTTG